>APFE031613505.1:76268-113593 GCA_000404065.3 Pinus taeda
TTTTGTAGATGATTTCAAAGTAATAACCCAACATCTTTGTGACCCACTTTTGTTGCTCTTCAGAGGATAATCTTTGTTCTAAAAAGTATTTAAGGCTATCATGATCTGTTTTTACCTTGAAGTGTCTTCCCATTAGGTAGGGTCACAATTTATTAATTTCATGTAGTATTGCCAACATTTCCTTCTCATAAATAGCTTTGTGTAAAAAATTTGCCTTGATTGGACAACTTTCAAAAGCAATGGGTCTTTCATCTTGCAATAAAATAGCACCAATTCCATTTCTTGAAGCATCACATTCCACAATAAAGGATTTTGTGAAGTCCGGTGTAGCTAAGACCCGTGCCTGGCACATTGCCTCTTTAAGATGTTCAAATGCCTTTGTTGCTTCTAGAGTCCTTGAAAATGCATCTTTATTCAATAATGTTGTTAGAGGTGCTTCTATTCTCCCATAATTCTTCACAAACTTGTGATAATACCCTTTCAACCTGAGAAATCCTCACAGATGCTTTATGGAAGTGGGGATTTTCCATTCCTTAATGGCTTTAATTTTGCTAGGGTCTACCTTAACTCCTTCATGAGATATAATATGACCCAGATATTCCACCTCTTATACTCCAAAGAAACATTTTGGAATCTTTTTGCATATAATTGTTTTCTCCTCCAATAGTTGTAGCACCTTGTCAACAGGTTCAACATGATCCTTCCAAGACTTGTTGTAGATTAAGTATATCATGCGGGAAAAATACTAACACAATTTTCTAAGGAAGGGTTGAAAATGGAATTCACCCGAACCTTGAAATGTAGAGGTGCATTGGTAAGCCAAAAGGCATGACCAAAAATTCATAATGACCCTCATGAGTTCTAAATGTTGTTTTCAGAATGTCTTCAGTCTTCATTATGATTTGATGATATCCTGAACGAAGATCCAACTTGGTGAAGTAAATGATCCATGCAACTCATCCAGTAATTCATCAATGATAGGAATGGGAAACTTATCATTAATAGTGAGCTTGTTGAGCTCCCTATAATTCAGACACATGCACCATGATCCATCCTTCTTGTGCACGAATACTACTAGAGTAGAGAAAGAACTTTGACTAGGTTGAATTATACCAGCCTCTAGCATTTCTGCAACCATACATTGAATTTCACTATTTTGGGCATAGGGATATCTATACGACTTGATGTTTGGAGGAACACTCTTTGAAATCAGATGAATAGCAGGATCATGATCATGAATAGGTGGGAGACCTTTGGGAATCTCAAATACCTTGGAATGATTGTCCAAGACTTTTCGGAGATTCGGAGAAATAGATGATTTCAATGTGGAAACATGTAGCGAACATAATTGTGCAATTAAACCTCTTTGTTCCTTTTTTAGAAGCTTTGTCATACCGTTAGAGTTGATTACCTTTCCTTGTTTCCCTGCAATATCCCTTAATTCAACTTCCTTTCCTTCTGTAGAAAAGTTCATGAAAAGTTCTTGAAATTAAAAGCTATTGTACCCAAGGATTGTAGCCATTGGACTCCTAGTACAACATCAGCACCTCCCATTGGAATGGAAAGCATTGGGCTAGTCAATGCATATTATCCCATGGATAGCTTGATATTATGGCACTTTCCAAAGAAATTTATTGTTCCTCCATTTGCAACCATCACTTCACACTCTGGTGCTAGATATAGGAAGAAATTCAATTCTTTTGCTACCTTACAATCAATAAAATTGTGGGTACTTCCTGAATCAATCAACATTATTACCCTTTTCTTCTTGATTTGTCATTCTATCTTGATGGTTTAAGGAATGGTAATTCCCACCAATGCATTACAAGATATGGTAAGATTCATTTCTTCTAGGCTTTGTTCCTAGAGTATATCCTCTTCTTTTGACCTTTATTACTCCTTTTCTTCTTCCAGTTCACAATCTACGTAGAATAATTTCTTCTCAGCACACTTATGACCTTTAGTGTATTTTCTATCACAACTGTAACAAAGCCCTTTTGCTCTTTTTTCTTTGAGTTGTTGTGGTGTCAACCTTATAGGTTGTGGAAGACTAGGGGCAACAACACTTCCATCTTTATAGTTGTGAGTGGTATGCTTCCTGGTTGCCATAATTTTGCTTTCCATTTTTCTTGCTAACTTGAATGCCTTCTCTAATGAATCAGGTTCCCAAAGGTGAACATCATGTTGGATATTATCCTTTAAAGACCCTATGAACACATCAATCCAATGCTCCTCTGGAATATCTTTTACCCTTATGTTCAGTTTTTGGAACTTCTCAATGTGCTCCATTATTGAACCCTTTTGTTTGAGACTTATCAATTGGCTAAAAAAAGTGTTGCTTTTTGTATCCTCATAATGTGCTATCAATTCTTCCGCAAAAATTGCCCAAGTGATAATTCTTTTACGAGAGAAAAGCCATTGATACCATACAAACTAATTTGGTTCCAAATATAAAGTTGAAATATGTACCTTTTGTGTGTTTTGCATATTATTGAGATCAAAAAATTGCTCCATTTTTAATATCCATGTTGTGGGATCCTTGCCATCAAACTTCCTCATATCGATTTTTGGAATATGGTGGGTCTTTGATCCAGCATTAGAGTCCATGAAATCATGATTAACATTTCTTTTGTTCGGATCATGAGTTTCCTTTACTACCCTTTCACCATTAGTAAGTATTTCTTGTAGAAAATTTGTCAAATCCGTCTTCAAATCCGCCATGTCTGCCTTCAAATCTGTCTTCAAATCTATCTTCAAATCATCCATCTTAGCTTCCATGCCATTCATCTTAGCTTCCACGACCTTTATATTAGATTCCACGCCATTTATCTTAGCTTCTATTAGCTTTTGTGAGAGTGACATTTTTTGCACTTGGTCTTGTAATTTTGATATATCATGTAGCATTTCTTCCTCTTCTTCATGATTCATGGTAGCGCTTTTAGGTTTCTTACTAGGTGTTTGCATTTTCTTTCCTCAAGGCATCAGTTACCAATAATAATGCTCTACTATGCCCTTTGAATTCTTCAAAATATTTTTTCAAACCAAGCTTAAGAAAAAATTTAAAAAAATCTACACACCTTTTTTCACTTTGTAGGATCTTGATATTGGCTCTGATGTATCTCTATAATTTTGGATCATCTAGTTCTAAAATTGTGATCTGAAATAGCCCTCTATGTTCTCTTTCCAATGCCACCAGTCTGATCCAAATTGGATTCTCCAAGGAAGACTTATTGTAAATCTCCCACAGTAACCTGATTATAGACTAGTTCAGTAGAGCGAAATTGTATGACATGCCGCGTGTCCCTATTTTGACCTTTGGCTCTGAAAAATATATACAAGAACTACAATCCATCTATTTCTGTACCTTCTTACAAAAATTCAATCTGATGCTTAGAGAGAAAGTTATGACGATTTTCCCCAGGTCATCTATTTGGAATGTAATTCAGGAGTCTGCAAAAATACCAACTTCCTCATATCATATCTCAGCAAATATAGTGCAAAAATATCTGAAATTTGGACCCGAGGTTTAGTGCAATTTCATCTCAAATGGATTTTTTTTTTCACTTCTGAAACATCGCAGAAAAAAAGTTATAGCGAAAATTCCACCATGACCTATTTGGAGTAGTGAAACCCTAGAAGCCAAAGATCTAATGCCAAATGTTATGAAACCAGCTCACAAAAAGATAAAAAAGACAGGTCAACGCCTTAGAATTCAGCCTCTTCGAGGGGGAAACCTCCTTTACATTACATAAATGAATGATTCTTCGATGATTCAAATGACAAAACCTCATTTCTATATATAGGAGTCTAAGGAGTCACAATATAACCCAGTTGACCTAACAATAATAATATAAAGGCACAAAAACAAAAATAGAGGGATTCTATGGGGCACAGTAATGTTATAGCTCCAAATCTCACTCTTGAGGTTTGTGATGCTACACTCATGGCCTAGGGCAACCTCTCCTTCCAGACCTGGTCCAAAACTAAAAAAACAATGTTTTACTCCCTATACACAACATTTCCCTGAGCTAAATGTGTGTGTACGCGGGTCTGTGTATACCCAACCCACGTATATGTCTTAAAACTCTTCAAAAAAATTATATCTCCTTAATTTCGGGCAGAGATCACGGGTTTCTCCTGTTGATTACCTGTTAGTTCTCGTGGCCCAACTATTCCCAATGAATTCCCAACTAAAAAACTACTTTGGGAGAAGTATAAAAAGGCTTCGATGGGAAGGCCTGAGGGAGGAGAGAAGAGAGAGAAAGATTACTATGCTGAGATTTCCCTGACCAGGTCTGAAGATCCTAGTGCCTCCTGCACTTCCCCCATTTACAGGAAACCCTTGTTTCCTTGTGTGATGATGTCTATCTACTACTTGAGATATCATGGAGTAAGTCATGGAAGGAGTTTGCTAAAGGCATGAGACTGGACAAATCCGAAGAACAGTTCCACTTGGAGCCTGTGAAAGGATGAATCAAGTGAACTTATTCCTTTCTGTACTTTATTTGTCTATAATAAAAGAAACACTTGTCTTTGTTCCTAATATAAATCTTCTTCATGTTTATGATATCAATGTTATGATTCTCATATGAATGGTTATTTTAATTGAGTAACTAACTACTTTTTAATATACTATGAAGATGATTTCTTTATGATGATTGCTCCATATACTGTTGTACTTTCTGGAATTGATTGTTTTGTAGGTTGAAGGAGCAAAAGGAACTCCAAGAGGGATTGGACCCTGGCTAGAGCTTCTCAAACGTAGGACCTCAGGTGTTAGGATATTCCGACACATAGGAATAGTTAAGTTCAACTTGGTCTAGTATAGAGTTAGGTATAGAGTTAGGTAAAGTGTGTTTCTTTACCATTGTACATTTTGTAACTTACAATCCGACGGTCACGATATGTAGTGATCCGACGGTTCATTCTCTCCTCGGTATTACCGACACTTGATCCGTGGCTTGACACCCGATTGGTCCATGAATTCTATTTAAAGCGCATGGAGGGTCATTTGTAGGAAAACCGTGCATGAGAGAAGCTTATGTAAATTTCATTCTTTTATTAATAAATTGCCTGTAGTAGCCACGTTGGCGCAGGCCGTGGACTGTTTCCCTCTCTGAGGGTTTTAACCACGTCAAAATACTGGTGTATTGATCTGTGATCTGTTTGTGAGCGGTGTCCTTCTGGTGTTCTGTCTGAGGAACTTACCCTGTAAATTCCTACATCAGGTACACCTCTCATCGTAGAGTTTGTTTAAATTAGCATCACGCCTACCTGGAATGTGTGTTTCTCTGTATAGATAACCTCCGATCTACTAGGGTATCAACCCAAGACCCTAGGGGAATTTATCCCTTAACAAGTAACAACAATATGGGGAAAATATGGGCACAAAAATATTAATAAGGGATACAACTACAATAGTAATGGGGTAATCACTAGTATTATAGGGACCTAACATCATATCCCATGACATCAAAGTTGTAGGCTACACCTCCTGTTGATGGAGTAATTGGTTAAGTGTCCCAAAGCCCTGCTAAATCTTCTTCCAAAGAGAAGTCGGTGTTAAACAATGCTTCCAAGAGTTCCTCCCAGAATCCACCTGGCCCTGGTAAAACCTCAGAGGTCCATGCTTTTCAGTCTACCACAGTGGACAAATCCTCGAAAGATAAGAAGAAAGGCAAAGCCAAGGGTAAAGAAGATGCCCCAAAACAGGGTCCTCCTAAGTTGTCTGTTGGTGATTCTTCACAACGAAATCCTAAGTATCTATGCCTCATTTGCGAGGAGGATCACTATAATAAGGATTGTCCTCGACGATCTGAAGTTAGTAATTTTCTCAAAGGGACCCCAACTATTTTGAAAGAACCATTTCCGTCTCAGCAGACTCAAATGGTAGAGCAACCTCAATCGTCTGCTTGCTTAGGATCTCAAGTGTTCATGATGAGTACGCCTATTAATGTGTCTAGTAGATCAAAATATTACCAAACTCCTGCTCCAACAATCAGGAAAGAGAAAGAGGCTACCCCTTCTTCTTTTGCCCCAAGTTCTGGCCCTCTTCATATCAAGAGTCCTAACCATAATTCCGCTATTCGGCCATCCCCTTGAGGTGTCTTAAGGAAATCCTCATACAATCCCAACGATCGAGCCACTCGGCACTATAATATTTTTGAGCATTTGGCTCAGGCGTCATCAGTTATGTCGGCTCTTGAGGTGCTCCAAAGTTTTCCATCTCAGCAGAAACCTTTGCTGTCAGCTATTGGAGGTATTGATCCTACTGACTCCAATTTGATATGTTTTTATCTACAGAACTACGTTCCACGCCTGCCTCATCAGATTTCCTTTCTCATTCAGGTAATTATCAATGACAAAACCATTCATAGGACTATCATCAATGAAGGTGCTTATACCTGCATCATGTCAATTGCCTACTAGAAGGCCATTGGTTCTCCTACGTTGAACCAATCTCCAAATACTTTGGAAGCTTTCGACGGGTGCGATTTGTGGCCCTTCAGCATCTTACATAACCTTGCCATTACTTTGGAGGGCAAGATAGTACAAGTCGAGGTAGATATTGTTGATGCTAATCTCAATTATAATCTTCTACTCGGCTGGAGTTGGACCCATGCCATGCATGTTGTAGCCTCCTCCCTATTCCCCGTGATTCGTTTTCCCCATCAAGGGAAGATCATCACTGTCAACTAGCTATCCTTCTTTGCCTCTTCCTCCTCAGATGGCAATGTTTCGTATGTCAAGCACACTCGTGCTCCTTATGAGAGTGTGGGGGCAAGTATTTTTAAAGATTCTACCTTGATGAGTATTTTTCCACTCCCAACTCCTCGTTTTGCCTCTGTCAACATGATCTCGGTCAAATCTGATCCTTGGCTCATACCTTCACCAGATATTGTTGATACCTGGGGCAAGGTTGTGCCACTTAGTCCTGTCGAAATCAATTACGTCGATATTATTTCGGCCTCGAGTTCTGTATCCTTTGATTCTCTTGTTACGAGGAATTCTCTCGATACGTATTCTCAATCCCCATGGCTTGGCGCTTTGGAATCTCCTGATCCCTTAACCGAGACCTTTCTTGTTGACGAAGGTATCATGGAAGTAATGTCTGTTGAGGAACCACCTCGGAATGATACTCATCATCATTCCTCGTTCTTACCTCGCCTAGCGGTCATGTATACCGGTCTCGAAGAGTTCTCTTCTAAGGTTTTTTCCCTCTTTCTTCCGGCACCGATCCTAACTCATGAAGTATGGTCCGAAGGAAATTTAGGTAATATTACCCAAATGATGCCAATTGATATTTCTATCAAGCCTAGTATCATTGAACATGTCCATATCGGGGTAACTTGTTCTCTGGATGAGATCAAGACCTATACTCGTCTGTTTCAAGAATTTCCTGATGTGTTTACGTGGTCGTATGAAGAAATTCCTAGCATTGATCCTAGCATTGTTGTGCATGAAATACCAACTTATCCTCATGTGAAGCCCATTTGCCAATGGCTCCGCCCAATGCACCCTAGGAAAGTCGCTGCTATTAAGGGCGAAGTTGAAAAACTTCTCAAAGCTAGATTCATCTATCCGATCCCTCTTATAGATTGGGTGTCAAATATTGTCCTGGTGACAAAGAAACAAGGCACGATCTATGTTTGTGTTGATTACGAGATCTCAATCGTGCCTCTCCTAAGGATAAGTACCCTACTCCCTTCATTGATAAGATCATTGATGAATGTGCTCAGAGTGAAATTTTTCCTTTATGGATGGTATTTATGGTTACAACCATATTAACATTGCACTGGACAATCAAGAAAATACAACTTTTATCTGTCCATGGGGTACTTTCACGTAGAAAAAGTTCCCTTTCGACCTCAACAATGTTGGGGCTACATTTCAGTGGGCGATGTCATATGTGTTTCATGATATTTTCAACATCATTTAGCCTTACTTGGATGACCTTCCCGCTCATTCTCTTAAGCACCAAGATCATCCTAACCATCTTCGGCATATTTTTCACTGTAGACACTACAACATTCGGTTAACCCTGCATAAATGTGTTTTCTGCCTATAATCTGGATGACTTCTCAGCTTTATCGTTTGCAAGGATGGTATCCGAATTGACTCGCTTAAAGTTGAGGCCATTATAAATTTACCCCCTCCATCTTCATTGCACCAACTCTAGAGCCTGCAAGGAAAGGAAAATTTCCTTTTTCGTTTCATACTCAATTATGTTAGGCTAGCTATAGGATTTACTTGGTTTCTCAAACAAGGAATGCCCTTTTTTTTGGATGAGGTTGCCCAAAAGTCTTTTGATGACCTCAAGGCTATCCTTGTAAATGCTCCTTTGCTGCATCCCCCGGATTATGAACGAGATTAGTTCCATTACCTAGTTGCAGCACCTAGCACCATTGCTATGGTATTGGTCCAAGATGACGATGAAGGCAATGAACACATTACCTACTACCTTAGTCGTAATCTCCTCGACACCAAAATGTGTTGTGTCCATGTTGAGAAGTTGGATTTGGCTATCGTACAGGCTATTCAGCGCTTTCGACACTACATTATCTTACACACTACTACCGTGATTTCTGACTGCAACCCCATGACCTACATCCTGACTCATTAATTACTGGGGGAAAAGTACTCTAAATGGATCGTCATCCTGCAAGAATTCGATTTGGTGTTCATCACTGCCAGATCCAAGAAGTCACTAGTTTTCAATGAGTTGATTTGTTTCCTTCCTTCTACGTCTCTCCTCACTTGTGTAGATGAACAACTTTCAAACGAGACTGTTTTTCTTATCAGCACCCTTGACCTGTGGTACGGTGATATCGTGTATCTCCAGATTTCCACATTCCAGCCTGCATTGGATAAGGATGATTGCTGACGAATTCCTCATCACTTCCAACCCTACCGTATTATTGGTGATAATTTATACCATGTCGATGTTGATTCAGTTCTTCATCGATGTCTTACTCTCGAGGAGGTTGAGAGAGTTCTCAATGACTGCCATTCTAGGGCATGTGGTGGTCATATGTCTGGCTGTGCTACCACTCAAAAACTCTTTCACGCTGGTTATTTCTAGTCATCCATTTTGAAGGACTGCATCCTTGCTATTCGCAAGTGCCATGAATGCCAAATTTACCAACGCACGATGCATGCCTCACCCGCTCACGTAGACCTCGCCATTACCATTGGTCCTTTTTTCAAATGGGGCATCAACTATATGACATGTAACCCTTTTTTGGTTGGGAGGCATGGTTATATTCTTGTTGCTGTGGATTATTTCACCAAATGGGCCAAATCAATGCCTACATACTCTGTAGATAGTAAAATGACGGCGCAATCTCTTTTCAATCACGTTATTTCTAGGTTTGGCATACCTCAAGCCATTTTCACAGACCATGGCTCCCATTTCTAAGATTACATGATGGCTGAGCTAACCTCAACGTTTGGATTGCGCCACAATGGCTCAACCCCATATTATCCTCAGGCCAACAGTCAAGTTGAAGTTGTGAACAAGGTTTTGGTTACAATGCTTCAGCATACTATTGGGATTCACAAGTCAAATTGGCATCTCATGCTCTTTCCAGCTCTGTGGGCTTACCGAACCTCGACCAAAGATGCAACTGTCTTCACACCATTCCCGCTTTTCTACGGTCTGGAAGCAACATTATCAATTGAATGTGAGATTCCTTCACTCAAGCTAGATATCAAACTTCTCCTCGAAACATCACCTCAGGAAGAGCAGATTTTATATTTAGAATGGCTGGATGAGACTCGTCGTCTTGTTGCTTTGGTCATCGAAGCATAAAAGAAATGATTCAAGTCGCATTTCAATCGGTCGATATCCACCCGCACATTCTCTGAGAGTGATTTGGTTTTACTATACGACCAAGCTAATGATAAGCTGGGGGCAGGCAAGTTCGAGCCCATGTGCCATGGACCCTACAATGTAAAACATGTTTTGCAAAAAGGGGCCTATGTGCTTATTGATTATGAAGGAAATCCTTTGGACAAGCCCCGAAACGGGCTTTATCTCAAGAGGTACTATGCTTAGGTCATCTTTCATGGTTACTTGCGTATATTAGTGTGTCATTCATTTTTGTACAATGTGGTTTGGTGTGTTAGTTTTCAAACAACTTTCCTGTTTACTATGTTTTCCTTGTTTTGCAGATGTTTGTGACTCCTCCCCTTGGTTTTGCTAATGGTGGTTTCCGTAGTGCCTAGAATCTATTCTCCACAACATGGGCTATTTATGACCCTCACAGTGGGTTGATTGATCTTCAAGGTATTTGTTTAGGTCACGCAACTAACAACATTGTTGAATATAGTGCAGTCATCAAACTGTTAGAAGCCATTGCTCTTAACATTCAGCATTTGGTTGTCAACCTTGATTCACAACTTGTTCTCCTTCAATTGAATGGGAAATATTTTGTTAGAAACCCTCGGATATTGAGAATGTATCTTTGTATTCGTCTACTGGAAAGGCATCATGATATTCCTAGATGCATGAATACATTGACAGATGCATAAGCTAATTATGTGTTGGATAGACATTTACAAAACATGTGAAAAGCCAAAACAAATCATGAGTACCATAGTAAGCAAGAAAATACAACATATATATATGGTGATAATTTTTGATACATCAAAACCCAAAAAAATAATATGTGTGTTCAAAATCACATCGATGGCTTGCAGGCCTCATATATTCGTGGCACACAAGCCTCAAAAATGTAAAATGCTAGAACTAGGAACTAATCAGCATGGTGATCGTGCATCATGAAACAACTCATGCAACATGAGTTAGCAATTGGAAGATCTGTTCGAATACTCCCACTATGTGTCTCTGGTACTGGCAAGGAATGTCTCCCACCTGAGCATACTCTGGAATACCACGAGTCAACCCCTAAAGGTTCCTCGTGATCCCCTCCTAGTTGTCACTCCCCTCCTCATAAGGAGTGACATCAAACTTGGGGGCGACGCGCCTGGCTATTGAGGTCATCCTAGTAGGATGTTCTGGTCCAAGATCTACATTGGAAAAATGAAATGTTATAAACACATATTTATCAAAAATAGCTAAAAAATCACAAAATAAAAAAATCGTTCTTTTACCTTTGTCGCTGAAATCCTCTCCATCTAGCAACGACATGTCTAGATCTCCATGGAAGTCGTTGCAACTGTATGGAAAATCCTACATGATGATCATCTATGGTCGTAGCCATGAAAAGAAGGCAGGCCTAGAAGACATATTCCGGCCCCCAATGATCTTAGGCATCAAATGGCTCCAATGGGCCATTTTTGGGTTGTGTGGCATCAGAGGATCTACCTCAGTCAACTGGTACTGGAACATCGGCACCCGTTCCAAGAAAAAGGTCACTAGTATGGATCCGAAGCAAAATTGCTTCAAATTCCCCACCTTAGCTTTTGTCAGCTGGTTGTTTATGTTGATCTTCATATCTTTTGCCCAATTGAAGATCGTCGGTGTTGTAAAATCGATGGCATATAGAAATTTCAACTTGTTAGTCTCATGCACTACCTGGGACCATGCCACTCTATTGATAGTCAACAATAGCACTCTTAGTGTCAGATCTCACATGGTGGCAATCTCAATCTTGTCACTCTTGGATTTCATAGCTTTAGGGAAATGTTCGGAAAGCAGCATGGATATGCTTGCCCCAATCGGTCGTGACCCACATAGGTTGGTTGGTTCCCCTCTCTGGGATAGTCCTATGATGAAATATATGTCTAAAGTTTCTAACTCCAGCTCCCGGTCACCAGTGATGAATATTTCCCGATTTATGTCTGAGAGAGTAATCAGGTATCGAAGCATTTCAAGTTGGGTCCACATCCCTGGTGTGAGAAAAACATTGAGGAGCCCACAATTCCTCAAAGTGTTCAGGAAATTTGGATCATTCTTTGCCTAAGTTTCCACATCTTCTTGCTCATGTTCTTTCTAGTCTACCATTTTTGATGATTCTTTCCCACATAAACCATGTATTCAAGTCAATAATCATTTTTGGCCAATAAAGTTTGGATTCCAATAGTAGTTTTGAAGGGAAATTGATTTTTTCCTTATTCACGGTGCCGACGCACATGTTTTAAAAACAGTTGGACCGACGACATGATAGGACATTATAATCACCCTCAACTGGCGTGATTCCATGCCTGGAACTCGCGCCAACTAAGGGCAATTTGTTTTTGACAAAACCTCCCTCAAAAAACCAAAAAATGGATGAAAACAAGAATAAATGGTATGATAATGGAGCCTATGGCTTTGGATCTTACCTACAACTAGCGGCTCAGTGAATGACCTCCCAGATCTCGCGCAATTTTCTCTGAAACAATTAGGGAAAAATTGGGTGAAAAGTTGTTCAGAGTAAGGTAAAACGGTAAATGGTAAAAAATATTTACTTTTCCTCTGTTTTATTCAGTTCTTTCATAAAATATTAGGTTTTGTAAATGTTTTGACCTATTTATCCTCAATAATTAGATAATGCACATTACCTTTTTGAGCAACAACATGTGATGGATGTTCGACGATGATGTCGAGTCATGTTTCAGCTCTTTTCTCGACTCGTAAAACTCAAATGAAAATATTTCCGAGTATTTTTCCCTTTTGATTCATAAAAGAGAATAAAAATGGGGGGTCTGCTTTCAAGCTCTTTTCTGACCCTTTAAAAATGAAATGACAGCTGAGCCCTTGTTGTGTCGAACTTGTTAACGGATGCGAAACGTCGTATGCCCAATACAATTTTACCTGTTTTTCAGGTGGGGATGCACTATTTACAAAAAAAGGTACTCCTTAACTAAAATGGTCAAGTAGTTCTCTCAAGTATTCTTTTCTACCTTTTCAAGATCAAGAGACAAAAATGTACAAAAAGGGACCATGTGGAGTTTTCTTTTCCATGTCTTTTTCAAACTCACTAAACATGAAATATATACCGAGTTACACCTTTGTGAGACTTGTTAAAATATTAAACGACATTGGATTCATCATCATGATGAACATGAGCTTCTCCTTCCTAGGGCTTGTTAAACTTACTAGGTCAGATTCGTCCGAAGGATGAACTTACAGTGCAAGCATATGCTATCCCCTTCAAGCTAGCGATTAAAAAATAATTGGGGTACCTGCCAGAAAGGGTGGGGGAAAATTTGGAAATCTAATCAACTATGTCGGTAGTTCCCTCTTGAACATGACACTTTCTGCTTCGTGTCGAGATGCGATATCCTCCTTTGTATCATCGACCTCCATGGGTTGGGCAGTTCATTTTTTCCTTCCATTTGATCTCTACCACGTCGTCATGACGACCGATCCTATGGATCCAAAAGCTACCAAACTTCTAGTTGTGTTGCCGATATGTTCAAGGGTTGTGCTTCTTCAGTTACACTTACCCCTGATTCTCCGTATCATCCAAAGTCATTTTGCATCCCTTTGTATCGTGTCAATGATGTGGGATACATTGTGGTCCTCCTTTGACATGATCACTTCCTCTTGACTTCAGCTCATTATCCGGGAAGTTGACCGAGATACTCCCTTCTAGTACCTTATAGTTTGCATGCCCTAATGGTAGGCTACTCGCACTCGATGACAAATTCACATCATTGGCTTTCGACCAGGTGATTTCATGGGTGTTCGACTTCAGTTCCTCTATTCACATTCTATGAATTATGCTGATGGTACCTTGAGAACCATTGTCATTATTGGTGGTTTCTCTCGTGCTTGTTAATGGTTTACATCATTGACTAGTAATCAAGTGATTTTCTAGCATGTTCGATGTCACATCTATTCACATGTTAGAATGTGTACTTTGATTGGGTCATGTTGGAGTGCAATACCCTGGGCTCATATTACAAAATTCTAGGTTGCAAAGCGGTGTGACATGATTATGTTGATATACATGTCTCATTCAGATGGATGGTTATGACCACACCATGAGTTATCATATGTGATCCTTCTCATTATTGGATGGCTGCGACGACACCTTAGTTTTGAAATGATCCTCTTTATCGGATGTTTGCGCCCATACCAAGATCCATTTACATGATCATTATCTGGGTGGCTTCATCCATGCCACGATTCATGTATCATTCTATAGAGTTATTAGTTATGTATATGTATTTGTACTTTCTTGTAGGTTTTCCGACAACAAATTCTGATTCCCCGCACTAATTCATAAATCATTTCATCCCTCACTCTAGTTCAGCCTTCATGCTCTAGGGGGCATTTGTTACACAAAATTTTGTCACTGTCCATATACTCCCCATTCCTTGATCCTAGAGGATCTCTATAGTGAACCCTATATGCTTTCCCTTCATGAATAAACTCCCATTGTGTCCCTCTTCATGAGCAGAACAATTCCCCTTTGCACCATTTCCCACAAATCTTCTATTTTTCCTAGTTTACAAGACCGACACTAATGAAATCTGTCCTCCTTGCACCAATATGCATGGATTAACAGTATCCCTAGCACCAACCAGAGCGACTGAGCTTTGTTTCAATCATGCCGATCCTCTTTTGGAATTTTTTTTAAATAAGGAGCCGAAGCTTCCATCTCTAGAAGCTTCGTAACGGAAGTCTGGTAAATGGTTGGGCCAAATGTTGTCGAGGATGTCACTTTGGGCTCCTTTCCCTTATAAGGATGGAACTACCTCAAGATATAAGACCTTCTCCCATGAGAAGAGGAACCATCTCCCATCCATTCATGCTATATAAACCTCCATTTCTCCCAAGCACAAGCTAGTGTTAATGTTGGTGTGCTAGTGCTAATTAAGTTTGGAGTAAACAATAATCTATTCATATTTGTAGCTTTCTAATTGTGTGAGGAAGAAGTGTGAATTTGGCTTAGTGTGAAGCCTAAATAGAAGAGCCTTAAAACTATCATTGTTAAGGCCATCATGGAAGTGTGTGGGAACCTGGTTTTTTCGGAGGAGAATGATAATGTCAAGACAATGGTTGTATTATCTTCTTGATTCAATATATATGCAAGTATTGATTGATTTCCTACATAATGTGTCATCTTACATGTTTATGGATTAATGTTTCTTGACTTGTTAACTAGGTCAAATTACAATTTGTCTATTATCATGGTTGTTGTTTGTTGTTGTTTACTTGTTTTATGTGTTCAAAGAAGGAAATGGGAGATAGCTGGAGCTATAAAACAAGGTCATCAACAAACGAGATAAGCGTAGTAAGAGGTAGGCCCTCTTAATTGGTTCTAACCTATGGAAATCTTCCATAGAATGTATCAGTTGTGGCTAGACCCATTATCGGGCCATAGGAATTGTTTGTGTCCACACTCATAATTTTACTTCACCACAAAGAGAGTGTTATGTGATCTGCGTGAGAACCAGTTTCTACTAGACCACATTATTTAAAGATGCCCATGCTTATGCCTAGTCTAACAATGATGCACCGAGAGAACTAGAAGGTCAGTAGCCCCACTGCAGCCTGTTGCTGTGGATGAACCATTCCAACAGTGGGGCTTAGACATCATTGGGGAAATCTCCCCACATTCATCAATGCAACACTGCTACATCCTGACTACTACAGATTACTTCATGCGGTGCACAGAAGTAGTTCCACTTAAACAAGTGAATGACCAGGAAGTCATCAGCTTCCTTTAGCAAAACATCATTTCGAGGTTGAGCATTCCTGTATCACCTGTTTTTTACGATGCGACTTACTTTTCTTCGTTGAAACTTTATGATTTTTCATTGCAATATGATATTGTGCTTAACCATTCAAATAACTAATACCTGCAGGGAAATGTTCTTGTTGAATATACAAACAAGAATCTCATTCACATCATAAAAAGGACCATTTACTTTGAACAATGAAACTGGCATTCTGCTCTGGTGAATGCTCTTTGGGATGACCAAGTTACACACAAGCCCTCTCTGAACACATCTCCATACTTCCTCGTATATAGAAAAGAAGTCATCCTCCCACCAAATATCTACTTGCCTTCCCTCCAGCTATCCTAAGAATCCCAAGGCAAGCTGTGTCTATTAGTTCAGCATAGGATGGGCACATTACACAAGTTACAGGAAGAACGGATGAAAGAAAAAGAAAAAATTTCACTCCATTAGAACCGTATCAAGAGATGGTTTGATCAAAAGTCTATAGGGAACATCAGCTTCGTTGTGGTTGACTTAGTCTTGAAGTGGGATAAGCCACATGAAGATAAAGGAAAACACATGAAGTTTTAGTCTCTATGGATTAGTCCTTTCATAGTTCACGAAAAACTTGGCCAACACATGTATCATCTACAATCACTTGACAGGAGGATTGACAACCTTCATGTCAATGGCAAAGATTTAAAATGTTATTTTCAATGATCTGGGGCCATGGCCCGCACTATGTACATAGTATTTTCATTGCTTGTTTTGTTGCTTTACTTTGCTATTTTCACTTCGCTTTACTTTTATTTTATGTCTTGCCATTTTTTTTGTAAATAAGTGTTGTCCTATACTGTGTTCTAGCTTTTGAATAAGTATGTGGCCAAAGTTAGAGAGCCTTGTGATGCTTCAGCACTTGGCCATTCTTGTGTCCATCTCCTATGTGCCTGGTTGTAAATTTTGGCCAATGAAGTCTTGACGGAAAATATGATCCGTCTATAAGGGAAGCTATGGTCAAACCATGAACCTGTGTCCAAACTGGGCAACCCCATGCATGTACTCAGTCCTATGCTATGTGTGTTCAAGCCTATCTAATGCGTAGAAATGGAGAAGGGGAGAATCTAAACGAGAAAGCCTAAATCATAGGTATTACATGTTTATCTGAAGGAAAAACCACTTATGCTCTCAATAATATAGGATCCCTCATCCACCCCAAAAATAAATAAGCTCCTATGCACAGTTCCATTTTAAAAAAAATATACAAGTGAAAGAGGAGAAACGCTTCCTACACAGAGAGGTGAAGTAGGCAAATCCATCGGGGTACTGACCAGGCTCACTGGTAGTGGAGAAATGCTTGTGTTTCTGTGTGACTTTGTTGGGGTACTGTCCAGGCCTGTTGATAGCGAAGCAACACTAGAGATGAAAACCTCTACTCTGAAAATCTAAAGCTCATGAGTCAAACTACCCTTCCCTATTTTGAAACACTATGATCTAGCTAAAAATTTTATTATGTTTGATAGAGGTGGTACAAGATGAACCATGTTTATTCATGGGGTAAGTGGGCAAGCCAAAGTAAACTACACAATGAATCAATACTCCTACAAAGGCCAAGGCCCTATGCTCAAAATGAATTGAAATAGAGAACTTGGTATTCAACCATTGTGTTGCCAAGTGTTGTAGTGGCTGCGACACCCTCCAAAATTTTTGCCTACATCCAAATTTCAAAGCCTTCCTTGTCTTTTCCTCTGATGGTTGCAAACACTCAGGCTCATTCCATGAGATCTTGATGAGTCTCTACACCCTTTTTGCTTGATCATCCACTAGTCATCTTTTGGAATGTTGATTGTTATGTTACGCCTGTGAGTTTGTTCTGGAAATTTTGAAGGTTTGTCTTTCTGTGCATGAGTTGTTTTTTCTTTGTGAACATCAGTCGTACTAATACAAAAATTTGCAAGAACTTTCGCACAAGTGTCGTCACAGTCGTTTGAAGATATATCTCAAGTGTCGCATTTGTTGCTCTTAACCTTTAAGTTATTTTCACTAAGCACATGTTTGTCTTGTTGGTTTGAGGTGTCTTGTCGTCAAGTCATGCTAAGTGTGTGATCACAATGTCATGTATGCACAAGTTAACTTTCTCTCACACTTAGCTATTTTTCCTAAAAATATGTCGACCAAACAAACCTCCCTCAACCAAACCCCAACTGAGTTGCGTTGCATAGTCTTAGCTCTTAGTGACCCTGCTCTACTGTCCATAACTGTGCAGAGCTTGAGTATGTTCTTTGAGGTAGCCTCCACTACACAATCCTGGAAGTGAACAGGCTGACTGTCTCCTAGAACTCCGCAGAAGTTGTCCCCAATTCCGATCCAATCTACGCTTATCGCAAGATCACTCACTAAGCCTCCCTCTCATCTACCAGAAAACCAGAACTGCACTATGACTAAGGGTTGCACTGCTCCTGAAAAATATGAAAAAGTTGTCCAACTACCTACCCTGTAATATCTGTAGAAACTACATAGTTGCTGCCTATACTACACTATTCCAATGAATTGCATAGATTTGACTGGCAGGCCCCTTGCTGGCTTGCCCTACTCTGCCTCTGAGAATTGTGCAGATTTGATTGGCATGCCCCTTGGTGGATTTCCCTACTCTCCCTCTTAAAATTGTGCAGTTTTGATTGGCACTCTCCCTACTACCCTACTCTATACTCATCCTGGAAATTATGCAGCAACTGCATGTTTGACACTGTCCCTCATAAATGTGAAGTTGTGACCAGCAGCTCCCCGCAGCCTGATCCAACCTTGATATGGAAAATTACGCAGAAATGTATGCCAATGCTTCATGCTACCTTCTATGTCTTCCTCAGATAAACTGTGCAGATTCCCAGCTAGAACCTTAGGTGACCTCCCTAGTCATCATCCTGAAAAGTGTGCATAATTTCCCAGAAGTTCCTCCTGACACCCTCTTTTGTCTTCCTCCTAGGAACTGTGCAATTCTGCCTAGCTGGGTTCTACCTTGTTGTTGTCATTACCATCACGAATTGCACAAATATCCCTCCCAGTGATATCTGCACATTTTTTCCTGACAATGCTATGGAGCCTCTCCTTGATCCGAACCACCCTCTACACAGTTTTGGTGCCTTGTCCTTGCTCCCAGTCACCTGCACCCGAAATGGAAAACAATGCATCATGTTGGACTAGTAGGATATTTTTGGATTTGATGTTGTTTTGTCATGAGTGATTATAGGAACATGTACATTGATGAAACATGGCATGACAACGAATGGGATGAAGAAGGAGTGCCTGCTAGAATACTTTCTTGCACTTGAACAAATGTACAAAGAACATCAAGCAATAAGCGAAAGGTACACATACACATGGACCATTAAGCAAAGACCAAGACCATCGAATACACCGTGCACTTTTCCATGCGAAGGTGAAGACATAATACACCGAGATCACACCCATCACTCAACAACATAGCATCTCGAGACGGACATGGTAGTCAGCCAGTACATGTCAGCAATGTCATGTCGAGTTGTGTCATGAGTTGTCTCGACCACATCACTACTATGAGCCATACTTGTTGTAATCAAATTTAATGTGATGTGAAAGTCCAACAGACACACATATGAAGTTGAAGAGTCATGTAAGTCGAAAATTAATAGGAACTCAAACAATCATGAGGGAAATTGAAGATTCACAAGGGTTATTTATCCCCCTTGGCTATATATACCCCCTCATTGTATGAGTAAAGGACTTTTCACCTTGGCTCCTCCTGCATAGCCTTGAGAGTTTGTAGTCTATTATTTGAGGAGCGAGGAGTGCCTCCAATGTCCCACTACCAGGGCTAGTGATGTATGGTGTATATATGTGTCTTTGAACTTTTTCTTAATTCAAGAGTCTGCGTCACGCCAACACGTTTTTAGGCATGTTTTGTATTTGTTTGTAATATTATTCTTTAAACGTTTGTGATGCATGTTTCTTAACTTGTACCAATATAGTTGAACTACTTCAGTTATTTTGGTGCTTACATTATTGAAGATGTGATGTATTGTTTATCACTGATGTCTTGTCTATGTGTACTACTCTGCCAGACATTAGACATACCATCCTTGTGTTTTCTTGGTTATAATGACCATCAACCCCTTTGTGGATTATTCCACTAGATAGTGTGCATGTTTTCCCTCTTACTTTTATTTTAACAACTTTCGCATTCACTGTGGACTATTCTATTGGATGTTGGACAGACCCTTGTTGTTTTCTTGTGTACCCCTCCTTGGGTGGTACAACTATCTCCCATCTAAAGGCTCACTTTGACTCTCTCCCTTATAGTAAGAGAACCTGGACACAAAGTTACATTACACACTCACTAGGCATAATCACCTCGCTTTCTTGAAGTTACAAGCATAACACTCTGATGTGTTGAACAACATGAGCTAAGGCAAATCTCTAAGAGAATGGCAACTGGGTCATCATACCAGATGGGACTCCTACAACAAATGGTATGACATCTAGTTGGGACTTCATACCGGGGGATATCCTCTGAATGTTGGTGGGTCTAGTACCATCAACAAGACCCTAGAAGAAATCATCAAAGTACAATGCTATCCTCCAATAAAAACAGGTGTTTGATAGAATGGTGAATCATCAAAGATTTTAAAACATGTTGAAATAGGTACATGAAGCTATCTCAATGTAATAAAGGGAAGCAATCAAAAAAATTATAGCTCTCAGCAAAGGAATGAGGGATCAAATGTCTCTCAAGTAAACCATCCTTACCATACTCAGAAGGGAAACTACACAAAAAGGTACTATACTCCCAAGAACTTCTAATTCATTGGTCAATGCTTCACTTGTCATAATTTTGGTCATAAGGTTTCTCAATATGTCTCTTATAAAACTAACATGAATAGAGAAGCAAGAAAACAAAAGAATGAGATTGTATTAAAGAAATAATCTTACAATACTTTCTCACCTCTCAAAGATGAAACATAATGTTCCTTTTGTAATAACTTTGGGCATAGAGAGACTGAATGTAGAAGCATAATGAGACCAACTCTTCAAAATGAACAAAGGGCAGCAACATCCAAGGTATGGGAAAAGAAAACCATAGAATCTAAAAATTGTGGTTTAGCTTTGTATACAAGAGATTAAGAAAATCTATGGTACGTTGAAAGTGGATTCTAAAAGCATATAATAGGTGACAAAAATAAGTTTATGTACTTTAATGAAATAAAGGAAGAAAAGAATGTAATCTTTGGAAATAACTCACTTGTTGCTATTAAAGGGAAAGGAACTGTTTTTCTAAAGGATAAAGCGAAACGTGGAAATGTTTTGTTTTTTGATGGATTAAGACATACCTTGTTGACTGTTAGTCAAATGTATCACCAAGGGCAATAAGTGATTCTCAGATTAAAGAATTGTGTGGTACAAAATATCAATACAGGTAAGATCATAATAAAGGGAACAAGAACTCCTGGTAATGTCTATGTCTTGGAAGCGGCCAAGAGCATTGTTACTTAAGAAAATCAGAATAAAGTTGGATTTGGCACAAATGAGTGGGACATCTAAGCTTCACTCACTTACATAAGTCAAGTAGAATGGGAGCAGTTCGTGACTTTCCTAACATCTCTATGCCAAAGAACAACATATGTAAATCCTGTCGATTTGGTAAGAAAACTAGAGTTCAATTTAATGCTAAAGAAGGTACTTCAAGTAAGCCACTTGAAGTTATTCATACTCATTTGTGTGGTCCTATGATAAATAAGTCTCCTCGAAGTGAAAAATACTTCCTTTTATTCATTGATGATTTTAATAGAATGTGTTGGATTGGCTTATTGAAACATAAGATGAAGCATTTGATAATTTTAAAGTCTTCAAATATCTATTAGAAAATGAATTATATTTAAAAATCAAATATTTTAGATCTAATAAAGGAGGAGATTTTATATCAGATGAGTTTTTCAACTTTTGTGTACATCATGGTATTAAGATGCAGTTTTCTATAGCTAAAACTCCTCAACAAAATGGAGTGGTTGAGACAATGAACAAACTAATCTAAAAAATGGCATGTGTCATGCTTGATGAGTCTAGAGTGCCTCATACCTTATGGGGGGAAGAAACACATACAATCATGAATATCCTCAAGAAAGCTTGTATTTGGGTACAGTGATAAAACTCCTTATGAGCTATGGTTTTGTAAGCATCGAACTATTAAACATTTTAGATTTTTTGGAAGAAAATTTTACATAAAGAATAATAATGATAAGCTTGGAAAGTTTGAATCTAGATCTAATGAAGGAATTCTCCTTGGATACTCCTCTAGAAGAAAGGGGTATAAATTTTACAATAAAATGCTTCAAAAGATTGTTGAATGCATTGTTGTTGTAATTGATGAAGCATCCACAAGTACCAAAAGGGAAGCACCAACACATAAATAACTTGTTTCTACAGTAATCCAAGAGGTTGTAAGAGAGGTAATTAATGAAGCACAAGGAGAAGGAATTGAAAACATAGAAGCATCAGAAAAGACTCCTTCAAGGTATGTTCATAAATATCATCCAAAATCTCAAATTCTATGTGAAAAGGAAGATGGAGTACAAAATAGAAGAAATCTTGTTGGAACTTGCAATTACCTAGACTTACTATCCACAAATGAACCTAGAAATGTAAATCAAGAAAGTAAATATGAATGTTGGGTTAAGGAAATGGATGAAGAGCTTGACCAAATAGAAAAGAACCATACAAGGGAGTTAGTAGAAATACCTCATGATAAAAATCTTATTGGGACAAAATGGGTGTTCAAAAACAAACTAAATTAAAATGGAGAAGTGATTAGAAACAAAGCAATGCTTGTTTGTAAAGGCTATGCTCAACACAAAGGAATAGAATTTGAAGAAACATTTTTACTTGTAGCAATACTTGAATCCATAAGAATGTTTCTTGCACCTTAAATCTTTCATAACTTCAAAGAATTTCAAATGGATGTTAAATATGCATTTTTAAATGGGGATCTATAAGAAGAAGTTTATATTGAACAACTTGAACTATTTGTTCTAGGAAATGGTAAAAATCTTGTTTGTAGGCTTAAGAAGGCTTTACATGTATTAAAGAAGCTCCCCGTGCATGGTATTTTCATCTTGACAAGTATCTTCAACAACAAGGTTTCAAAAAGGGGTCAGTATACAACAACCTATATGTAAAATTTGATACAGATAAACTTTTAATAATTGTCGTTTATGTAGATGACATCATATTTTGAAGTAGTGTAGAAACTATGAGTCAAGAATTTTCTTTAGTTATACAACAAGAATTTGAGATGTCTCTATTGAGTGAATTGACACACTTTATTGGTCTTCATGTTCAACAAAAAAAGAATGGTATCTCTCTCGAAAACCAGGTACCTCAAGAAGATTTTAAAGAAATATTAAATGGAAGGCTGCAATATTGTATCCACACCAATGGTAACAGATGCAATCTTAGTTCACATGATGATTCTACTTCATTGAATCAGCCAAAATACATATCTATGAATGGGAGCTTACTTCACCTTATAGGCATGAGACCAAAAATCATGCATGTTGTTTGGATTGTTGGACGATTTCAAGAAAATTGTAAAGAAACTCATCTCCATGCAGTCAAGATAATATTCAATTATTTACAAGGAACTCAAGATTTTTGTCTATGGTATCCAAAAGCTGCCAATTCTTCACTACATGCTTACACAAACGTAGATTGGGAAGGCATATTGATGATTGAAAGAGTACCATTGGAGGATAATTTTATTGGGGATGTTTCTCGGTATCATGGTTTAGTAAAAAAACGAATCTCCATTGCTTTATCTACTACTGAGGCAGAATATGTTGTTGTTGCATCTTGTTGTACTCAACTTCTATGGATGATGCAAACATTGAAACACATTCAAATCACTTTTCCTCAACCTGTACCTATTATATGTGATAATACTAGTGCCATACGTATGTTGAAAAATCCTATCACGCACTCAAAAACCAAGCATATTTCTCTAAAATATCACTTTCTGAGAGAACAGGTGCTTGAGCAAAAGGTCAAACTGGAATATGTTCCTTCGAATGAACAATTCGTAGATATATTTACAAACCCACTTCCACGTTATTCCTTTGAATATCTTAGACAAAAACTAGGAGTGGTCTTTGCCTCATCACTTTGCTCATTATTATAAAATATCTTTTATGTTTAGGGTGAGTTGAGACTGTAAATTATTACATTTTACTTTTTATATTGGGACCTCATGAAGGACAGTCATGTATATACACGAGTTTAGTTCTAGACAGTACTGTATCTTTCAATATGATGAAGAAAAAGTGGAACAGTCTCACGGAGAGGTTCGGGTATATTTCAGTCAGTTGTTCTTTGGCCTTCTAGTTCTGGTATTGATTGGCTACAGTCTATTGATATTCATATACTAATTGGAAGTGATATTGGCTTATGATGGTTATGAGTTGTTGTTGCTATTTTGATTTTACTAATTGATGAGTTGGATGTGATCATACCTGATAGTGAATAGTTGGCACAGGGTTAGGCGGAGCATTCACTACATTTTAAAAAAAAATTGTTATGATTTATGTATAATTTCTTGTTAAATAATGATGCTTATGATTGGTGATCCTACTAAAGACACATTTTCTACTAAAATTTTGGATGATGATTATATGTTGCTTAAGAAGCTAATTCTGTTAAGCTACTTTCCTTGGTTCTCCTATATGATATATGATGATGATGCAAGATCCTATATGGTATATGATGGTCTTTTAAGACTCTCATGGTCTTTCTTTAATCTTGGTCATAAATGTCATATTTGTCTCTTGCTTTAAAGGTCATGAATAGACCCATGATGTAATAATTATAATACTTAGACATGTTTGGACTATTTGGGTCAAATAAATTATGTATGTAATCCCATTATTTTGGGTGTTTGTTGTAATGTTGAGTCAAATATGTAACCCCGTTGTGTTGGGTGATTATTGTAAGCATGAGTCCTTGGTGATAGAAAAGGTCATATTTGGTTGAGTCATTGAGTCATGTACTTGAAAAACTTCTATATGATTCAACATATCCTCAAGGGGAGCATGGTCAATGTTCATATTCAGTAGATGATCCCTATAGTGATCCTTCATTCGGCAAGAATTCTTCATTAAGCATTGATCAACCCTTTTCCCTTGATATCAGAGGGGGATAGTATCTTGGTGTTTGAATACTTGGCGAGAAACTTGGTATGTCTATAGATGTGGTTACAAGTATCTACAGGTAGTGGTGACCAAACACCAAAGTGGTTCCCATCAAATCCAAAGGGGTAGATTGTTGGCATTATGACTAATGTGTTGTCTTTCATGGAAAACTACTTAATAAATATGTCAACATGATGATTATGAAGATACTACAGGTGAGATATACAAAGAATATTAGTTCAGAGAGAGAGGAATGAGAAAGGTGAAGTTCATAAAGCATATGCAGGTCCTGTGAATAAAGGTCACATACATACGGAGGTATGGTGAATAAAAGTTGCGTACATTTTCCACACCATGTTATTGTCAATACCAGGGGTCTTTACCATGGTATTTTCCCATAGTAATGAGTGTGACAATGAATATTTGATCCCATCAAAGAATACCATCGACATTAATAAGGGATTGGCCTAAATTATTCGCTAAGACCTAAGCTATATAAGGATATGGAGATCAAAGTGGCATGTCTGTAATTTTTGTGTTTTCTATGAATGATTTAATCTGAAACAGGTGTGCACCAAGGATCAGGGAAAAGGTGAAAATATGAAAAATATGAAGTATGGTTTCTTATCTACTTGTTTGATTTTCTTGCTAAAATTATCTAAATGTGATACATCTGTGGTGTTAATAATACTCTGACATGAATATGAGACAATAAATGTTGCGAGGTATATTTTGTGGTTGCAGCAAAAGCATGACTCAGTGATTTCATATCTATACACTGCTTTGCCTCTAAAATATCATGTACATATGTGGATCTTCTTCTGAAGATTCATGTATATTTTCTGCAATATGGACATATTTGTATGCAAGTGTTCGGTATGAAAGGTGCATACATATGCAAGAGTTCTTTATAAGAGTCATATACATATATTAGGGTTTTGTAATATGAGCTGATTATAATGGTTGATCTATTCTTTTATGTTTATGATTGTCTATCAATGAAGTCTCTCTTATAATAATTTATGTTTGACAATACTAATTGAGTTGAATTGATTATGAATTAGAAGTTGACTAAGTGATGATACTATTGTATGATAATCTGTATTTGGTTTAGTGATTTATGTTGGGTTCAGTATTCGGTTTGGTGATTAATTTAGTGGGATAGTGATTCAGATTGAGTTATCAATATTTTGAGATCTGTAATAAGGTATTCGTCAGGAGAAGCACATACATACACAGGTATGATTAAGAACAATAGCGTATACAATCTGATGCATGCATAATCAAGGTTTGTGGTGGGTAACAATGTTTGACTTGGTATATTAATGAGTGGCTATGCATTGGTATGATTTATTCTGAATTGATCAAATTTCATTAGTTACATTAGAAGATCTGATGATCATGTATTTGAGTAGTTGATTCAGAATTTTTAAGAGTGGATCTAGTTTAAAACATTCTAAAAAGTGATGCACAAATAGATGAGGAAAGCAGTATTCACAAAGGGGGTTGTAGTTCCCTTCCATTACGAGCTGGAAAATGAGAGAAGGTTGTAGCCTTCTGCAGGTAGGAGCCTACATGTTGGTTAAAGTATGTGCCATTACAAGATTATAAGAAGATTATTTTTCATTAAATAAGAAGACAAATATGACAACAACAGTGTTTTTCTCCCACATTGGGTTTCCACCTAAAAATCTTATTGCTCATATGGTTGTGCATGTTTATGTTCTATCTTCTTCTTAAATACTCATACTTACTTTTTAATTGATGAATAATGGAATAATAACACAATGATTAATGTTGTACATATGATTAGATAATCTATCTAGATATATGTGGGTTTCTGTAGTAATAGTTGCATACATAAGCTAGTTTCCTTTACAATAGTCACGTATAATAATCAGAATAAGAAATTGAAAGTGAAAGTGTGTAAAATATTAATTCACGCCCCCTCTCAGTATTTTTCCTAAGATCATATCAACTCAAAAACAGTGAAACATGATTGAAAATATTTGGAATTTTTATAAAATAGGTAAACATTATTATTTTAATGGACCTAACTTGATTATTAAAGGTGAAAAAGTAAATAATTTTTACTGTTGCACTTTTACCATTTGAGAGCTCTAAAAAATGTATTTTTCCCCAAATATTCAGGAGTGGATTGCGACTAGTGTAATGGACCATTTCAATTTTTGTTTCTTCTAGGTAAGTGATATTTCCATTCTCTTCACATTCGCGCTTTCATTTTTTTGTTTTTGTAGCCATTTTTATTTTTTAATATTTTTTTAATGGAGGAAATTGCGCCCTCAGGCTATCGCACTTTCCTTGTATCGGGAGGTGCGAAATCCTCATCCAGTAAAAATGGAGAAGAGAAAAATTCACTCTCTATCTTGAGAGAAAGTGTGAAATTTCACACTATCTCTCAAAATAGAGTGTGATAGATGTATAGGGCAAAGAAAATTAAAAAATTTAGCTGATATTTCCTTCCATTTTCTTTATGCTTTTTATCTAATAAATTTTCCTCATTTATTGCAGTGTTCTTTTTACTAGACAAATTAGAGTGGAGAGAGAGGGCACATGAAGAGAGATGTAATTACAACCAATGATCTAGGCATAATATAAGCACTTAGGAATTGTGGCATTGTGAAATTCTTACTGATTCTGGGCATGAGGGACCAACTAGACTTGTTGAATTAGATAATGAGAGCCTTGAATTTCTAGGAACACAATTTTAATATTGGTTTTCACACACTTACTATTGATGCTGAGGACATATACTTCTTGACAGGACTTTCACGTAGGGGTGCCAATGTTTCACTATATGGCCTTAGAGCTAGAGGTGAACCAATAGATTATTATATAAATGAATATTGTGTCCGAGGATCCAAAAGGAATAATGGAAGGATTGAAATCAAAGATATCAAATACCTTCCCTTGAAGACCATCTTGTTCACTATTTATCATTTAGATGGAAGTGAAATTCCTCATCTAGCTACAAAAGCACAAATGCAGTATCCATTAAAATTTTTAGCACCAACCATATTCAATTGGTGTGAAAGGCTATTGACCAATTTAAAAGGATAACTAACAAGAGAAAATATGGGGTGTAGGAAGCACTTTGGTTATGGTTTAATTATAGTGTCTTTTTCTCTAGAGAGGATTCCTTTGCTACACCCACAAAGGATTTCCATGGAGAAAATGGGTCCTATATATCCTGGTATGATATGGTGGATTATGTTGATGGCTCACCACAAAGGTGGCTCGATGATGATATACTCCTACATTCTTTAGATTGTTGGGCCAACAACTCTTCATGGTTGAGGACTACCCATACGCAGGTGTATATTTTAGAGGTGATCTAGATATTCATCTTCTTGAAGGATTGCAATGGGAAGATTTAGGTAAAACTTTTCATTTTAGTTGTTTTGTAGATTTTTAAGATTTTTCAAGTTTTTATGTGTTTCTAACTTCATGTCAAGACTAAGTATCTAATTACCATGTAGACATTGGACTAGTCAAACAAGCATTAATGTCACCAATAAATAGTCGCGGTCAATAAGAAGTTAACATTGTCTCGAGCAAGATCCAACTGTAGTAGAGATGTTGGCCAAGGTAGAGCAAAACCTTGAGAGATTGACCTTGGACAATCGTGACAATGGGATTGATGATCTTCCTCCCCGTTTCCATAGACACGCTGTAGGAGTTCCAAGTTGTATCAGTCATCTACTAGATGAGTAGTTCGGGCCATTATTTACTATCATGGCATCATCCTTAGTTTCTAGGCATGGAGCTAGATTTCATCTTTTTGGTTTCATCAGCATGTATTTGGATAATAAAGGTCACGGGCCTCATATGCCTAGGACACAATTTTGTAATTTTTTTTTCAAACATTTAATCTATGGAGACTATTTCTATTTACTCTGTTTATTTTGTATAATCATATGAATGTTTAGTTTTTTTACAAATGTTGCAAATTTCAATCTAATACATATTTTTCCATTGTGCTAGTTAATGTATTTAAATTTCTTGGAATGTGTTGATATTTAATGTAATCAAATTCTCTTTCCAAGAGATGAATGCATAAAAACATCCTTAACATTGACGAACTTCTAAACGAATAGGTGTTACTCAAATGCAATACCACAAGATAAGAATATAATCTAACAACTAAGCAACAAATACCAAGTGAAATGGCATCAAACAAATTTCAATAAGTGCCCTATACTATGAAATGTTGTTATTTGTTCGACCAAGGAAAATGCCATGAAAACTCACTAACTCGTCCATAAGCATGTAAATTTTCCATGTAGTGAAAGAAATATTTCAACTACTACAACTAGCGCCATTAACATAGACAATGTAAGGTTGAGGTAACATCGACATTCAAAAAACAAGTGTAAAGATATATAAGAAGGGGAATGTTATATAGAAATTGACCTCCACATTAGCGCAAAGGAGAAGAACACTTTGGACTTGAAGAAAACTTAAGTTATAGGCCTATTTTCCATGGTAACACACCCCAAAAATAGAAATAATATGCGCTGGCATGGTCTATGACCCAACACAATGTGTTAACATAGGGATGAATGCTATGCTTTTCCTACAAGGCCAAGTTACTGGATTTTTATTAGCTTCTGAAGGTAGAAATACGAGTTGACTCACTGACACTTCGTCTTACAATCAATGTTGACTCCAAAAATCTAGAAACATTTTCCTCAGACCTGTCGAAGGAAATTGCTAATCCTAATAGCATAAAACAAATAAGGAAAGAAAAATAAAACATAGGAAACCTCTAAATTTTTCCCAAACGAAATTTATAAAGAAAGTGGCAACAATTGAGCCTCCCATAGCGTATAAATTGGAGGCTAAGCCACAATAAATTAGGTTTTCTTCTAGTCCAAAGTGGTATTCTTCTCTCAGATGACGAGGAGGACATTTTTTGCATAATAGGGAAAAAGAGGAACTCGTAAGAAAAAATAAAATCACAGCGCACCAAAAATATGGTACAAAAATGTACAAAGTATCTACGCAGACAATTTAAGCATAGTAATTTTTGAAATACAAACCATTCGAGGGATTAAAAAAAGATGTTTCATCATAATCCACTAGCTCATAGCCCCCCTTCTCAAGTACATGTATGACTATGTAAGGTCCAAGCCACATGGGTTCAAGCTTGTCATCTCCTAGCTTATTGTGCTCTTGGTCATATAGCAAGACCAAGTCACCCTAAAAAATACACAAGGATTAACAATTTTATCAAATTATGCTTTAATTTGTTTCTTATGGGTATTGTTAGCCAATGAGGCATCATGACGAGTTTCATCTAAACATGTTAAGTGCAAAAAACGTTCCTCCTCAATAGAATTAGCATGGAGAATTTCAATGACCAATTTAAAATATGGAATTTTTCATTCAATAGGCAAAACGACTTCCAAATTTTAAACTAACTAGAAGGGTGTAAATTCGGTTGTCGTTTTGACTATGGTATGATATGCCCATCCATAATGCCAAAAAATGTATGATATGCCAATTAGATCAATGAATTCCTATGATCTATTGAAGCATAATTTTGAAAACCTTATTCATGGCTTCAACCTAGCCATTGTCCCAAGGATAATGAGTGGAGCTATAATGATGTAGACCCAACTTAGAAGTTAATTTCGGACGTTGTGTAATTTTGAAAATGTGTTCCATGGTCAATGATCATTGATAGTGGCTCGAGGTACACAGATTCTCATGATAATATGATTAAATACAAATAATGAAGCACTTTTATCGTTGTTGTCAAATGTAGGCATTACCTTGGCCCATTTTGTGAAATAATCGACTTTGATGATAATATAACCATGCCCTTGAGTGAAATGAGGGTTACATTTCTTGAATTCGATGCCCCATTTGGAAAAGGGACCTAAGAAAACTACTCATTGTAAAAGAGAGGGTGGAGCACACATGTTTCAATTATATATCTAGAAGATGTGACATTTTTGGACTATCAAAATGCAATATTTAAAGATGGTGGGTCAAAAATAACCAACACATAGGATATTTTCGGTTATAGTGTAACTAGACATATGTCCTCCACATGCTCCATAATGAAAATAATTTAGGGATTTTTCGGCTTCATGAGGAGTTAGAAATAATAAAAAATAAGATTGATACCATGTCGATAAAGAGTATGACCAAAAATAAGACATTGTTTTTCTTGGTCTCATATTCGACGATGTTCAAAATGGGATGGTGCAAGCCAAAAAATCTGGGTTTGGATATAAATGATGATATCACCATACCAGCGGTCAGTTGAGCTAATCAAATACAATGTCTCATCATGAACAAAATATTCACTTACCATATTTGTTTCAGCATAGGGAAGGTCACATATTAATTCAATAAATATTAGGGATTTCTTGGACTTGGATTTGATGAGTTCCAAATCGAACTCTTGTAGAATAATGATCTATTTCGAGTATTTCCCCCCAACAATTGATGAGTAAGAATATAAATCATAGGGTTGTAATAGAAAACCATCGTAGCTTTGAGAAGTAATACATATTGATAGAATATTTGGACAACTTGCACAATTGCCAAGGAAAATTTCTCTACATGTGAGTACTTTAGCTTTGTACTAGAAAGATTTATACTCAGGTAGTAAATGACATGTTTGTCATTTGCATTGTCATCCAAGACAAGCACCACAACAAGAGTGATCTTCGACACAACCAAGTATAAAAAATGATCTCGATTATAATTAGGCAGTCTAATAAAGATGTGTGAGTCAACACATCCTTCAAAGTGTCAAAATATTTTTGGGCTATGTCATCCCACAAAAATGGAACCCCTTTTTTCAATAATCAGGGAAAACCTTTAGTAAGCTTAGCATAATTAGGTACAAAGCAACGTAAAAAAATTCTTTCCCTTGCAACTTTGGACTCGATGAAGGTCAGAGGGAGAAGGTAAATTAAGTATAGCTTGAACCTTCAACGGATCAACGTGGATCACTTCCTTGGATAGAATGAAACATAAGAGTTGACCATATTCCACACAAAAAATACATTTTTACAGGTTCAAGCAGATATTGTAATGCATATATCATAGAAATATGGTTCATAGATGCATAAGATGATCTTGATGTTTCTTAGAGTGAGAAGGTAAGTCCTTAAGATAAGGATGAGCAATATGTATGATGCCATGAAACGCATAGGAAATTTCTCTATGGAAAGTTGTGCCAACATTTTTAAGACCAAAAGGAATCTTTTGATAGGAAAAGGTTCCCCACAGGTAGATAAAAGTAGTTTTATGTTGGTCATAAGGGAGTATGCTTATTTCATTATATCTAGAACATCTATCCATAAATGAAACAAATTTCATTCACAGTGCAATCATCAATGGTATGGTCAATGAAAGGAGTTGGATAATTTTATTTTGGATAAGCTCTATTGAAATCTCTATAACCAACAAACACTATAATGGTACCTTGTTTCTTTGTAATTGGGATGATATTTGACACCTAGTTAGTTAAAGGAACATGATCTATAAAACCAACTTTTAGAAGTTTTTTTAACTTTAGCTTTGATAGGAAGAAATTTCCACGGATGTACCAAACATAATATTTATCGAATAGGCTTGGCATCGAGATAAGTTTTAATTTCATGGACAACATTACTTGGGTCGATTCCGGCCATTTCCTCGTACATTCAAGTGATCAATAAAACTCAAAATTCTTGGATTGGGGGCTTATAAGTTTGAATCTCTTTCATAGAACAAGAGGCTCTTGTGTGAACTATTGGGTGATTTAAATGTGAGTTAAATCCCTGTCATTAATTTTCAACCCGGGGTTTGTGAACTAATGAGGTATACGTGTACTATATGCACTAGTTGTTTATTTATCAAAATAGATTAATATAATGCAATTGAAACTAATTAGAAAGAAAATTAAATCAATCTAGTCATAAAGAAATTTAAATCACTTGGATAAAGGAAATCACACTTTCAGAAATGAAAATCACACTTCACACTTACTGAATTGAAAATCACACTCGCTTGAACTAAAAATCACATGTGTATAAAATGAAAATAAATGAAAGAACATAATTACATAATGTTACCAGTATGTACAAAAATTAAAAAAGAGACGTGCAAATTGTGGTTGATGGGGGCCCTCCATTCCGTAGCAATCATATCGAACAACTATCACATCTTGGAGACCAAAGTAGCAATATTTATTTCATAAAATGAAGTTACAAGATATTACAAGAATTTTCTATCCTCAAACCAACAACGAGCTAACTAGAAACTTCTTACTAGCAACCCTTTGTATGAAGGATGCACTCCTATTTATACAAAAATTGAAGATAACTATTCAATAAATATATATCTCTCAATCTCTCCTAAATCCACATTTATCTCTTGTGGTTACACCAATCAACTAAATATAAGATACAAATCCTCTCAAAATTCTCTCTTAGTTTTGATAAGAGACACATATCAAAACATCCATGATTCTTCTCCTTGGAATGTGCTTAGTTAATGATCCACATCTTCTACAAATATTCCAAAAACCTTCATGAGTTGGAATTTGAAATTCGAATTTGTGCTTGGGTGGCTGAATAGGACCCTTATAGAATCTCCAAGTAGGCTTACAATATCATAAAACTCATACTACTTTTAGATATATATATGAAAACATGTTAATTTCCTAATATTTAATCATAAATTCTATTAAAATACTTCAATTAAATGACTTGGAAGATAATAATGCTAAACCCATATAATCATGAAAATGGTTACTTAATGTAGGGTTATGGGGCTATAGAGTTACCGAATGAGGGTAAAATGATGGAAATGTGGGTAAAAGTGGATGACAGTTTGGAGACCCAACGTTCCCCCCAACTAAAAATGTTGCATGTCCTTCCACAACTATTGCATTGATTCGCTTAATCATAAGTTGATATTGTTGAAATGTTTTGTTTCTATATGAGCTTTGGCTTTTTATTGATTCTCTTTTAACTTTGAATAATCATGTCATTTGGTAACTTTATCCTTTTTGCAAAGTTTAATTTGTAAGATATTTGGTTGCAACATATTTTTTTATGGTTGGTTAGACTGTACGACAACCAAAATTTATGAGTATTGGTTCTTGTATAACAATACTTTTCTTATTTTTGTTGAAAACATTGAGAATTCCTTTTTAAGTTTCCGTAGTGGTTGTCAACGATTTAATGTGCTCATCAATTGATCAGTACAAAAAATATAAACTTTTGGAATCAAAATGAAATAATAGTTGATTGGGAAAAATATGTTGGTTAGGATGAAATGAAATGTGACATGTGACACGAATCATGAATATGCCTTCCCTCAAACTAAAGGTGTTTTCAGTTTTTGGAAAATAAGAGAATATAAATGAGGTGAGGGATTTTCCAAAATCACAATTTTAGCATTTAAGGAATTACATGATTAAAGATTAGAAAACAACATACCTTCACCTACATGAAAATTGGACAAGCTATGTATATAGAAGAGTGTGGGTACTGTTGTTGGATCATGGAATGTGAAGTAAAAGAATCTGATCTTCATTTTCTTTCTCTTGGTTGTATGAATAGAGAATGATATTGGAATATTTATTTCTATGGCTGCTGAATTCTGAATTAAGTCTTGCTGCAAGCTGCTGAAATCATATAGTCTTCATTCATTCCCACTCATTGGCATAATTCTTATCTATGTTAATTGATGTGTTGATGTCAAACATAGAAAATAAATTATTAGATTACTGGCCATTAATGAATGATGTTGACCAACACGAGACTACTCACCATTGATTTCAATGACAATCAAGATGCCTAAGTACATCTTCGAATAGATGTGTCATAGTCTAGTCACCTAGAAGATCCGACAAATAACGAACATTGATGTATTCCGTTGTTTATTGGTGAGAGAACTTGCCATTAAGGCATGCAAGCCTCAAGGTACTTGAAATATCTCTATTCTTGATCCCAAATGATGTGTCGGAGTCGATGGGTCAAGACTTGTTAGAAGGGAGGCCTTAATGAATCCTTCATCATCTAACGCGAGTATAAAATAATAATTTGAAGGACTATAGATGGAAACTTTACATTGAATCAAGGTTTATTTGACAGAAAGGAAAAGGAAAATGGGGTGACTCATCTTTGTAAGGGAGTTGAATATTTTTATTTTTCATTAAGGGTGAGTGAAAATGAGGCAGGAAAGTATGAAGATTGCAAAGGGAAATGCATTTTTGGCAGCAGGGAGATGTAAACTTATAGATCGATTGTAGGATTAGAATGAGTAGAAATGGTAAAATTAGTATCTGTTTAATAGCAATGGTGTAATGGATTTGATTTGACATGGAATGATCATGCTCTTCTGAAGGAAACTTGGTCTTTAAAAGACACATGCATATAGTGATCTTCTTTCATCATCCTGAAACTTGCAAAAACTTAGCACTTTTTTGCAATAAAATGTAATACTATCGAGAGAGAGAGATGATTAGTCTCTATTCATATGATGTATACACACAAAAAATGAGAATAGTACTAATAAAACCAATTAAAGGAAGAAAAATTAAATGCACTTTTACCTGTTTGGAAAGAAGTACCTTGGATCACCTATTAGTGTTTTGTTGGTGACTTCTTCATTGTGTTTATAACCAATTTTGAGCTTGAGACCTCTTCTCCACACACTTAAAACCATAAACCAAGTTTTCATAAGCTACTGAATTGTGTTAATTCTACAACTACCAAAAATATGGATCGTTGCAGTGCCTTGCCACTTTTCATATTGCAATTAGACTCAGATGGTGGTTTGTTAATTCTCATAGTTGGGTTTTTATTATTTGCAGGTTTTGATGAAGTTCGAAGCCTGTGACTACATTTTTCCTTTTTGTCTAGTGCTCTACTCTTATCAAGGATCCTATGCATCAAGAAAATGCTCAAAATTCAAAATTCTTAGATCAACTTGAAACTAGTGCCAAAGCATAGATCTCATTTCTATGAATCCAAAACAACTTGTTTCACTCAAATCCGACTTCAGATGCTCCCAGAATCACATTCTGTTCATTTTGGGAAACAATTAAAAAAATGAATTTTGAGTTGTAGGAATGCCGAGTCAGCAGTCTATACGCTAATTGGGTCATGACTTGGAAAATTTTATTGGTGCTTCATTGGCCAATAGATGGTTGACACTTTCCATGGTTTGATTCGTTAAAATGTGTTATTTTTCATTGGTTAATAGTTGTTGTGGTGGCCCAACGAGGGAGTGCCATGTGGGCCAACCAGTGGTTGAAATGTGACCTCCTCATGGTGGACTAAAATTTGTTAAGGGTCAAACCACCCTCCATAGTAATCAAAACAAAGACCTCTCACCTACCAACAAATCTCTTTACCAGTCGACCTATGTTGTTCCTTGTTTACTATAGTCCAAATACGTATATTTTAAGTTTAAACATTCAAGCTATTGGGGGAGGTGTCGGGCTAAACCCTAGCCCTTGGCCACTCCAGCACCATGGAACCATAGGCGGGGGCCAAGGGCTAGGCCTTTGATGGGCCCACAGTCCTGTCCATAAGTAATATGACGAGCGCTAAAGTTAAAGGCTGAAGTGGAAGAATTAGGGGCCAGCCCCCAGTCATATGACCCTCCATATGACCACACTGATAGAGGAAAGGGTGTGGAAATCTGTTAGCCCTCAAGGCTAGATATTTGGCACCTAACGTGGTCATATGGTGCCATGTGACTATGATATTCAGAACTCGAGGCTAAATGGTGGATTTAATTGTCCTACAATTTCTACTATCAATTGGGAATATAGGCCAAGTTTGTGCACAATTTCCATGTTTGAGGCACACACGCTAGGTTTAGTTCAAATTGTAGGATTATTTATAGCAAAATTTGGTAGAAAATTGAAAATATGATATTTTATTCAATTGTTTGCCAAATGAGGTGCAAAAAGAGTCAAAATAGGGGTTTTCGATAGTGATGGATCCATTGGAGACATTAGTTTTTCCATTCGAGATTTTTCAAAGTCTATAATTATGCTTTAGGGTATGAATTTAGATATCTTATCCAATTTTTATTGCAAACTTTTAAAACTAACTTTATTCAATTTTTTTTCTAATCTTCCACGTCGCAGAGAGAGCAAGAAGAGAGAATATTGAGCAATATTGAAACTCTTTATTCATTTGGAATGTTAAATTTAAAAGACAAAATTAAAATATTCAATCTCTAACTTCAAATTTTGGCTCTCAAAACTTTGTTTGTTCTCCTTCTTCACAAATTTTCCTTTTCTTTCTATATTTTCCTGCAAATGATTAGTGAGCAGGGTGGCTCTTACTTCACCATGAATAAATAAAATTAAAAATAAAATGAAATCCAACTTAAAAACTTAAAAAAACGAACATCACCAAACTTGGTTTTATTCATTGATTCTACCCTACTCTACTCCATTGGAAATAAAAAAAATTGTTTCAATTGTATGCATATTTCCAATGTAAC
>APFE031613511.1:0-10722 GCA_000404065.3 Pinus taeda
TGTATAGTCAATTATAAAAGACACATTCGGTTTTTAATTATAAGTGCATTTAAATACACCAGAAAAACTATTGTGTATAGTCAATTATAAAAGACACATTCGGTTTTTAATTATAAGTGCATTTAGATACACAAGAAAAACTATTTTTCTAAAGTCGAAGGATATTAAGAGATATCTTTCATTCCCAATGGTATAATTAGGTTGACTAGTATGTTAAATCACTCTTTTAAGCTATGACAATTTTGCAGGTATGGAATTGGAATTTAGGTGTTGGTCGACTAAGAATCACCATACGAATAGTAATAACAATAACAGCATCACAATACTATTAAGTATTTACGTTAAAATGCTTATTAGGATCATAAAGAGATACAATGAAGGAATGAAGCTGAAGCCAGTGTCAACATGACGGATGACTTTTTCAGCGAAAGAATGAAAACCGTTTTAAAGCATAGGTACGGGGGGCAGGTGGCTAGAAATGGTGATCTTTTACTTGCTTTTTGGCTGCCTTCTTTTTGTGATGCTCGTGGAAGGCATAGCCCCCAGCTCCCACTGCAGCTGTTGCTGCAATCTCCTCCTCAATCTTGTGCCTGTGCGCGTTCCCTGGATCCTTCTTTGCTTTATGTTTCTCGTACTGCATACCCAATGAGAGAATTAGTAATCCTATAATTGTATAGGTAAACTCTATAAAGTTGATTTAGTTTATCAACTTACTAAAAATTACAGAATAAGAGATATATATATAGTACCAGTGCAAACGTTCCAGCAGCGACTGCTCCCAGTTCACCTAAATGCTCCATTCGCTTATGGTGCTTCTCCTCCTTTATCGCTTTCTCGTACGGCGTCGCTTCCGAGTCGGCGTTCTGGTTATTGTGATGGTAGAAGTGATGGTGTTTATTCTCAGACATCCTTTCCGAAATTGATTTCAATTACAACGGTTTGAAAGGAAATTCGAAAACCACTTATATACAGATTTGAATAATTAGATCCCGATGGAATGTAAGAAAATGCAGACAATGACTTTTACCCGCTTACAATACTCAAATTGCTGAGCAGATTAGATTACATGAAGTAATGTTAGGGAATTAGTCCGGTATATATATAGCCAGAGTTGAATATTAAACACGCTATACTGTGTGGAAACAGCGTTCACGCGTGAGCGGTTTCCAAATGGCCGGTGCGCCTGCATGGTCTCTCCTTATCCAATAGAGAAGACCGACGAGGAAGGTGTGTTTGATCGGAGGTGCGCTAATTGGACATCCTTAAGCGAATGGACAACGCGTTGGTGCAGTTTCCAGAGTGGCTGCGGCGACCACATAGCCTGTGCTTATCAGAAAGTGAATGATGACGAGGAAGGTACGTTTACTTGGATGGAGCAATGCGACATTGTGAAGTAACGAATATTAATAATTAATAAATTTATTAACCTCATTCATAACCCCAAGTTAACTGAATCAGAATCAGAATAACTGGTCCATGGTACACAGAAATAAAGTTTTTTAGGTAAACATAGTTTAACATAGTGATTAAACCGATGGCAAAGTAAACACATGTTATTTATCAGCGTAATCATGCTTTAGAAATGATCATGGACAAATAAAGTATGCACATTCCAATATACAAGTAGTTTATTACCTCATTGTAAAGGCCTTTAAGAAATTTATGTTACACGTTTTAATTAAAAAAATGGTTCATATTTGAAATAGTAAAAGATAAAGTATAAATTAGGGTAATAAAGTTAAATTTACATATAATTGTTTAGTACGATATTTAGTTATATATATATATAATATACTATATATAAAATCTGTTTTGGTACGATATTTAATTTCTAATAATTAATATGGGTTTTTTTAAGAGTTTTAAGAGTTTTGTAGAAGGATAGAAAAGTTAAATTTTATATAATTTTTTTAAGATATTTAATCTCTAAAAATATTGTGTTTTTTTAAGAGTTTTTTCATAAGAGGGACAAGTTTTGGGGATTGGGGATTTTAACTATGGTAAAACAAAGAAAATTTGGGAAATAAACTTGAGGTGAAGTTTCTAAGACTTATAAGTCATTAGTAGAGTCTTGAGTTATCTCATGGGATTTTATGGGATTTTTAAAAGGGATATTCATATTTTAAGTGAAATATTATTGCTCATATAATTGTATAGTGGTGATTGCTCTCAAGGCCTTAGAAATTACTATGGGAAGAACATAAAGTCTTTTGGTCCTAGATGAGGTTCCAATAGACCATGAGTGAGAAATAAAATTGCAAAATACAAAACATGCCTTATATAAAAAGTCGTTACGGGATATGAGTTCCAATATGAGCTTCTATGCACTTAGGATGTGCTTCAAAGGATGATCAAGGGATAAGCTAAGCTAATTATCTTCTAAATTGATATTATTTTATTAACGAGCTAATGTAATTATCTCTTAAATTGATATTCTTTATTTAACTAACTATGTGTAAGCCCATTAACAATATATTTAACCATTTAAAGTGAATCTTTATATGCAAATGAGATATAATGTTATGAAACTAGTTCACAAAAAGATAGAAAAGATAGATCAACGCCATAGAATCCAGCCTCTTCGAGGGGGCAACCTCCTTTACATTACACAAGTAAACAATTCTTGAATGATACAAATGAAAAGAGCTCCTTTCTATATATAAGTGTCTAAGTTGTCATAATATAATCAAAGCCGACATAACAATAATAATGTAAGCGCACAATAATAACAATAGTGGGCTTCTATGGGGAAAAATAATAACAGTATGGGGACTACATGGGCACAACAATATAATAAGGGGGTTGTACTAATAACAATAAGGGGTTACACTAGTAGTATAGAGACCTAACATGCCCCCTTCCTTGAAAAAATGTTGTCTTCAATGCTTGAGTAGTTCTTGATGCTTCTATATAAATTCTTGTCCTCCGATGTGGAATCTTTAGAGGGTAAGTTCTTCCACTTGATGAGATACTCTGAAATTGATCTATTTCGTAGTTTTCAATTTCTCGGTTCTGTGACTGCTTCAGGTTCCAATATGATTTTTCCTTCTTTGTCAAGTTCTTGTAATCTTCTGCAAATTTTGAATGAGTTCCCACTCCTTTGGGAATATGGATATAAGTAAGGGCTGATGTTTGGAGGAACACTTGGTGGAATCAAATGAATAGCATGATCATGATCACGAATAGGTGAGAGGCCTTTGAGAGTCTTAAATACCTTGGAATGATTGTCCAAAACGTTTTGGAGATATGGAGAAATACATGATTTCTATGTGGGATCCTCTAGTAAACATAATTGTGCAATTACACCCCGTTGTTCTTTATTTAGAAGCTTTGTCATGTTGTTAGAGTTGATTATATTTCTAGGCTTTCCTTCGATACCTCTCAATTCAACTTTCTTTCCTTCCCAAAAAAAATTCAAGAAAAGTTCCTGAAAATTAAAAGCTATTGTACCCAAAGATTGTAGCCATTGGACTCCTAGTAAAACATCAGCACCACCCATTGGAATGGAAAGCATTGAGCTACTCAATACATATCCTCCCATGGATGGCTTGATATTATGGCACTTTCCAGAGCAATTTATGCTTCCTCCACTTGCAACCATCAATTGACACTATGGTGCTAGATATAGGAAGCAATTCAATTCATTGGCTAACTTACAATCAATAAAATTATGGGTACTGCCCGTATCAATAATGTTGAAGCTTTCTTATGGAGAAGTTAACCAACTGCTCCACTTCTCAAGCCCTAGCCATAAATGCTAGAGTTTCCAATGCTAGAAACCTTAGCGTTCTCCACCCAAATCTAAAATCATGCTCCAAGAACCTGAATATGTGAAAGAGGAATTGAATTTGAAACAGAGTAATGAATTCAAGGCTTTGATGAAGGGGCATGAATGGGTTTTAAATTTTTTTGGATTTGTTTATGCTACCAAGGGATGAGAATGCTAATATGAGTGTGTTTTGGAAGTCGAGGAACCACGCTAATAACCATGACGCCAGGACGAGTAGAGGTGAACGAGAATAGGTGTTTCATAATTCTCATTAATTGTTAATCATGGTAAGTCTTTATAAAAATATAGTATAGTAAACAATACCATTTATTAAAAAACTACCATATTAAATACATAAATGCAACAAAACATTAAGGTGGATGAATAAAGAAAATCTTTTCTTTCATCAAGGAGACTAACAAAGGTGGAACCCTAGGTAGTTACTCTACTACACATTACAGTGAAGAGTGTGAATGAACTACCATGGGGAAATGAGGAATGTGCATCAAATTATAGGCATTTGATAAATGACCAAACATTTCATAAACATATGCACCTTTTTCAATGTGAGGTCACAAAGATGTGTACCTTTTACAAGGTATTTTTTCAATGTATGTAAATCTAATTTTCATTAATCTACATTATACTTAGTTAATATTTAATTTAAACATTGCTTAAGCATAATATTTAGATATACAAGGAAGTTATTATTTGAAAATCCATGAATCCATCTACAGGACATTACGAGAATATGTCAACATCTTTCAATACCAATCATCTATTTGGAATCTATAATTAAGAAAAGGATTAATGTGTGAATTTCCAATAGAGGGTCCATAATTATTTATTTTTCTTATAATTAATAATTAAATAGAGAAGAAATTTGGAAAATTATTAGAATGTTATATAATAATAGATAAAGTTGTAATTTTTAAAACTTAAATAATTAACTTTTATATTTTAAATTTTGTTTCAAAAACTTCTCTTTAATTAAAATCATACAGTTTCAATAATTCAAAATTACATTTTTCATATAATTATTTACCAGAATTTAAATAAAATTAATAAAAAATATTAACACGCAATCAAAGCTAGAAATTTTATGGTACATTGATTTTCAACACACATTAAATGATAAAATGACAATTTGAAAAATACGATTCTAATTACGCCTTATTTTGAAATTCCAATAAATTGTAATTACAAATGTCTGACCTTATATAGTACATATGTAAAAAAAAGATGCAAAGCTCACAAAAACTCCATTGTCGTGGTGTAAAAAATTTAAATACAATACCGAAAGGTAGCTTAACTACTATGTTAAATCACTCATTTAAGCTATGACCAGTGACTCAAGGGAATTATTCCCAATGCCATGGCTGAAGAACACTTTTGTAGGTCTAGAATTGTTTTCAATTATCTATAATCACATAAACACAAATCGTTATTTAGCTTACATATTAAATTTAATGACTATATTAACGTCTATTCCCTTGTTGACTTTGGAATGTTGAATATAACGCCTATGATTGAATATGGTTGAAAATGATGCTTTTATTTCTTTCCAAGAGAAACGATTAAGGTTGGTTGAATTGTTGGTTTGTGTAGGAATTTCACAAATCTAGTGCATAGGAAGGGAATCAATTTAGCTGGAGAATAGATGAGTATTTTACTTATGACATACTGGAAATTTTTCCCTTGTTGTAGTTATCTAAAGAAATTATTTTATTACAGAAGAATAATAAAATACACATATTGTTGCAGGTTCTCCTGAGAGTTGGTGTTCCCTGGGTATATCTTGTGTTATGTGTTGTCACATTTGTCTTATGATTTATCTTCCATTATGCATGTTACAAAGCTCAGTGTGTTTGTGATTTAAGTTTCCATGATATCAGTAGTTTATATCTCTTGGTTTTTTCCTCTAGAAAATTACAAATGAGTTCACCGAGTTTTAGCAAAATCTAACATGGTATGAGAGCTTAGTTTTTGATTGAGGAACATGAACATATTTTATATTCAAGAGAAATTTATGTGATTGAGAGGAAGCAAGTTATCACATCGATTTAGTTGTTAGGGTTTTGAGTAGTGTGCATTAAATCGACTAGTGTGATTTGTATTTAACAATGTAATTTGGCAGTATTGCATATCTGGGTCTCATATCTGAAGACCAATTTAATGATGCATCTAACTTTCATTTGTGGAATGAAAGGATAGAAGTGGACGAAAGGGTACAAGAAGGACCACCTAGCAACATTTGCAGAGATTTTAAGTTTGATACAGCAACAACATTTACTAGAAAATGAGGGCATGACTCAGGAAGTGAGATTAGATAGTTGTGACATAGGTGCATGGGTGTTGGTGGCAATTCAGTTGAGCACAAGTAGGTGTGAAAGAGAAGTAGAGGAAGAGTGAGGGTTTTGGCAGATTGTAGACCTCAACATTTGAGAAGAATAAATCGAGTGATATTCAAGCATCTACAGCTAAATGCAAAGGTCCATTCACACGTGCATGTAGGAGAGAGAAAGTGTGCTTGCATGTGTGGATCAAATTGTTGGTTTGTGCAGGAATTTTGTAGATCCAATAGGCACGAAGGGAATCGATTTAGCTAAAGAGTGGATGAGTATTTTACTTCTTGTAAACTAGGAATTTTTGCCTTGTAATTCTTAGATGAAAATCCTTTGTGGTAGATTAGAATAATAGAATACACACAACGTTGCAGGTTTCCCGGAGTTGGGGTGTCCTAGGTATATCTTGTGTTTTTATGTATTGACGTCTTTGCCTTCTAATTTATCTTTTGTTGTGGATGTTAGAAAACTCAGTGCATGTGTGATTTAAGCTTCTAGAACATTTGTTGTTTATATTTCTAGATTTTTACCCTTGGAAAATTACAAATAAATTTATTGAGTATTAAGGAAATATAACACTTTTAAGTTTATTTGTACTAACATTATTATTGTTAATGATATTAACATTAATAATAACATTATGATCCTTACATAAATATTATTATATTAAAAATATTAAGTGTATATGTGTGTGTTATAATTAATAAATAGATATTAATAATAGAACATTGTTAATCTTATTATTAATATTAGTGATAATGATGATGGTTTGTTAGTATTAATTTCCTTCCTCATTACTTATATGTATTGATAACAATATCATCATCAACATTATGATTATTAATGTTAACACTATGACCTAAATGTTATAAATAATAGTAATATTAATAATACCACTAATATATTTAATAACATTAACAACAACATTATATAGTATAAAAACATTATTACATTAAAGTAAAATGAATTACTAGATGTAATAATAACATGACAGGTTACATATAATAATATTATTACATTAATCATATCAATAGTGTATTTATGTTATAATTAATATATCATTGTTAATAACTTAGCATTGTTAATGCTAATAATAATTGTATTATTGGTAATATTAATGTCATTATTAAATGTTGTTAATAACATCAATACTAATAATAATTTTAATGTTATGCTTAACATTAATAAAAAATTATTATAATAAAACCAGCATAGATCCATCTTAAGTAGGGTTCTAGCATGAGCTTCGAGGGATCAAATTAGTTCACATGCAAACTTAGTTTAGAGTGCAAAAAATAATGTGTAAATTTTCATTCTTTAAATTTTATTTTTGAATGCTATAGAGATTACATTACTTAAACTTGTGATTCCAAAAAATCTTTGTTAGATTTTGACATACAAGCATATACCTAAAAAAGTGTTAAACTTTAAAACGCATAGACCGCCACAAATGTTTTAACCAAAAAAATACCTATCTTTTTCAATAAATTTATAAGATATTCATTATTTTTTAAAACAATATGTAAAATATTTTAAACATAACATGTGAAATGAGTGATTTTATTAGGCTAGATTAAAATGGTTGTCTTGGTTATTAATATATTTTTAGTTCATATTAAAATATTTTATTAGTAAACCACATTGGATATTCTGTTGTATTCAACATTCAAATAATTTCTTTTAACACTTTTTTCTATATATAGTGATATATAAAGTTGATGTCAACAAAAATTAGTTAATGTAGATCTTCAAATAGTTTTTTTTTTAAATCATGTGTTAAAATATTTTTAAAAAGTGTAAGGTTTAAGCATCTTACTCACACATTTTTTTTAATTCTAATTAGTTCACATGAAATTATATTCGTTCATATGGAAAACTAATTAAACACGGATAACATATACTTTTTTCCCTTTTATTATAGCTCACATTGTTTTTCTATTTAGAGAATATTTTATTTTCATTTTAAAAGGAACACACATTGACATAGTTACATATCGCCTTCACACTTGTTGTACAATGAGCCTCTCGGCTCAATAAGTGAATTATTAAGTTTACTAATATTTTTGTTTAATATTATTAATGTTGTTAATATTCTTAAATTTTTTAATAATATATTTGATTTATTAATGTAACATGATAAATTTATTAATATTACTAATGGTATTATTAGAAGTGTTTTATTAATATTATATTTTTAACAATATTGTTTTTTTTTTGTAGGCAAGTAGGAAACATTATATTACCAAAAATATTTTACATAGAGTACATTGTGAGAAGAACTCTAAAGGTATAGTTGAGATGAGGAGAAGTATGCAAAGTGCTAATTCTCGATTGAAAAGAGATAGGGATCCATCATCTCTTGTGAAATGGAAACCAGTTGGTCCTTTAGTATGAGCAAATATATGGTTGGAATCATGGGCCATACAAAAATGTAGATAGGACATATAAAACTAAACAAAGACCCTGCAAAAAGGATACCTACTAGTGTGACCATAGAAACTTAAACAACATAATAATCTAAAGAAATACTTTTTCAAATAAAGCATATTGGGAGACCTCATCAATGTGTTTGCTTCCCTCTGGAACTGTTTGGTGTTTTTGTGCTTTGTTGTGGTCTTCTTCGCCTACTCCAACATTTCTAGGTGTACCGTTTTATACGTTTTCTTCGATGATAAAGCAGCGATAGGAAATGGTCTCTTCGTCAAAAGGTTCTGCTTTAGTGGTGCGGTTTACACTTGTGGGAGAGTTCAACTAATTACCAGCCTTTTATTGAGGTTTTTTGCTGGGAAATGATCCTTGCACAACAATGCCTTTTCGTTTCACTTTTTCCACTAGAGGATAAGGGAGAGGAGGGGAGCCAGGTTGGTGTGAGGAATTAAATCAACAGAGATTTTGATGGAGTTAGTGGTTGCCAAAGTTAGAGGAACATGAGGTAAATCAATGCCTATAGCCCTCGGTAGATTACATAGTGCCAGATGGGTATTGTTGAATTAAATACCCACCTATTCCATCCTTCGTTCTACTTTTCCCTCGCGCCCTCCAAGGTTTGGAGATGGTGCACTAAAAAAATTTGAACTTCCCAATGACCATCACCTAAACATCTACACTCAGCCTCCATGGAAGCCACCACGATGCATATGTAGGCTAGCATATCGGGGTCAAACAATTCTACATTTTCATCGTGCTAGGTAGAGTGGGGTGAAATCCCTCATCCTCGGCCTTCACGTCTCTCTACCCCTTTCTGTAACCATATTTCATATATGAGAGTCATTGAATCGAAAGCGTTGGCTTCTGATATTTTTGTAAGAGAAAACAATGTTTTCACTGCTTTTGTTAACACCTACCTCCTAGAAGATGGAATGGAGGAGGAAATAAAGGGACTGAGACATACGAATTAATGGGATCATGAGATCCAATTTAAGTATATCAAGATGATTTCGAGGGGAATGTTCCACAGAACCTAAATTAATTGAGACATATCTCACTTGGAGGAATTGTTCAGTGCATGGCTACAACCTCATAACTTTATTGATTATAGGCATGATTGTTGTCTTGCAAGACCTAACAAAAGTCATAAACCAAAATAGCATCCCAATCAAGGAGTTACAAATATTATTAACGTTTTCTTTGTAAGCTTGGCAGGACTATGTCTTCATCATTACCAATATATCATCCTAATTGAGCCAGGGGATTAAACTATTAACTTCACATCAAAGAGTGCCTTAACATAGCATCAAATTTCCGTCTATCCAAAACTCATGAACAATAATATTATTAACATTAATACCAATAACATTACTTATATTATTAATAATATAACTAAATACTAAAAATAATTTTGTAATATTAAAATAAAAAATAATAATACAACAATAATATTATATCAACGTTATTTTAATATTAACAATTATTTTAAACCTAAAATAAATAATACATCAAATAAAATCTTAATATTTTACCATTTAGCAGTTAAAACCTAAACCTTGATGCAAGAAAAACCTCATAGTTATTTTCACTTCTTCAACAACGAACTGCATAAGGGAGCCACCAAATAACCACATTTAACCACTTAAAAACTTGATGCAGGGAAAACCGCTAATGGTAGCATTTCTCTGCATTTATTCAACAATGAAACCTCTAAAGGCAGCCAACAAAGAACCACATTTAATCATAACCACATTTAATGATTCTTATTGCCTTTATCCATGCCCATGCCTAACCACTAACCTTTGTAGAGGAACATGCGAATCAAAGACATTTGATAGGGCAAAGTTGGAATAAAAAGGTTGAATACAACTACTGAAAAACACACAAGAGCCAAAGAGACAGAAAATGGAAGAAAATTTTTGAAATACAGTAAGAATAATCCAAAAGTTGAATACAACTACGGAAAAACGCAGAAGAGTCAAAGAGACAAAAGATGGAAGCAAATTGTTGAAATAAAGTAAGAATAAAGCTTAGAACTTGCGAGTTGCTCAAGTACTTCTATTTGGGCATTTCAAGCATGGTAGCACAAACCACTGCTCATAATGTAATTACCTATCAAAAAATAACACTTATATATAACCTTAAGAGGAAATGTTACGAAATCTTAGAATTTTTAATATT
>APFE031613515.1:0-50679 GCA_000404065.3 Pinus taeda
CAGGGCAAAAACCTCTCACCTCTTGAGAGGAAAACCCGTTCAAAATTCTTCTTATAGATCTTCAATTGACCAATACCAAGACCATGAAAAAGACCCTTGACTCTAGTATCCTCCCAAGAACCTTGTCACTAACCTTGATGTTCTAGCTCTTCTCTGCCTTGACTTCCTTTTAGATCTCGAACTGCTCTTCTCGGCTTCTAGAGAAACTCCACCTCTATCCTTCACACTGCATCTTCTCAGCTTCCCCTAGAGAAACTCGGTCTCTAGGCTTTTACTTGTCCCTTCTAGAGAATCTCGGTCTCTATCTCGATCACCTAGAGAATCTCAGTGTCTTAGGTTTTCCCTAGAACAGAAACCCTAGTCTCCTTAGTACAACAATAGGTTCTTCCTTCAATCTTCTTGTGATGTCTTTGTTTCTTCTTTCTTCACACGAGAGAGAGAGTATATAACCCAAGACAGGTCCTAGAAAAATCCTTCCTTCACTGACCCCAGAAGAATCATGTCTTCGCTATCCCCAGAAGAATTTTTTCTTCACTATTCCCAGAAGAAACCTTCTTCGCACTTCTTGCTGTTGAACACTACTTCGCACTTCTTCTTGATTGAATGTTTGTCGAGTTTTTTGCTTCTAAGTGAGGTCGAGTGTGGCTACTTATACACTTCATCTCATGTCCCTTAGGCCAACATGATCTCAAGTACATAGGTTGACTTCTTCTAGCAAGTTCCTCCATTGTTGTAGGCCGACTTGAAGAGGATAAGTGAGAAGGTCTTGAAGGATACTTTACACAGACAAATTTGACCTTTTACAAAGTGTAACATGACTTCATTACATGACAATGACTCTATCATTTTATGACTAGATGACAAATAATTCCGAAAGACTCCCAATGGGAGTCTTGACTCGAAAATACAATCTCTTGCTCATGAAATCGATGAAGCAAGAAATACAATAATTTTATTCTTCTTCTTTACATCTCATTACATAAAATCATAATTACATGTCATTATGAAGATCGAACCTAGTTACACTTTTCAATTGTCCCTCTTAACTAGGGAGGTATTCATAATGGTACTTGGTCATTCTCAATCTGAAGAATTCTCATAAGAAGAATTCGGATTGGTAACTCATTTGTATAGCATCATATCAACCAACATTGTCATATAGCAAAGCCTTGACTAACAGCTCCATCTCTCCACAAGATTTGAGCTCAATGCTAGCGAGACCAATGATTTATAGACACTATCATCATTGTCTCTCTCGGAACATCCCCTACCCAGGTAATGAGGGTGTGTTCCATGAGGACTATTCTTATCTTGGACTCTCCAATCCTCAAATAATATCGGTCCTCTACGACTAACCTTCTATTGGATGCCCTATCTCATCCTCAAAGAGAATTGGATGCCAAATAACTACCCAATCCTCCATTTTGTCTTCTCACGGGTGAAGACCAGAATGATGTGTCTATCTCTCCCTCTCAGATAGGGAGGACATATTCCAATAAAGGAATGTACTCATTCCTACAAAAGGAATGTACTTAAGCTCCCTCTTGGCTTAGGAATTTCCAAGTTTCTTCCAAGTGAGAAACTTCTTTTCAAGCTCCCTCTTAACTAGGGACCTACAACAAATCCTCATGTGGACATCATGGAACAACCAGCTGCTTGAAAAGTTCCTTCCTTTGATGCCATGAATTAATTATTCGTCATGGAGTCTTCATCTTTTGGGACTTATTCATGTTGATTTGAGTAGCATCAAATGTGCTCTAGCCATGAAAATTGGTGGAGAGGCTAAAGCACATGAGATCTCCAAGGCCCAGAAATGGTCTGGGCAAATTCTTCCTGGTTTAGGAGATATTAAAATAATTAATATTTTTGATGGAGTTCCTAAGTCAAAACATAGGAAAAATAAAATATTAATGGGTATTAATATAAAACTAGGTTAGAAGGTTGCAAAAGGCACTGATCAAGCCAAATATAATCTTAGTCATTGATTAGAGATGTAATCTCGACCGTTGAAGGACCAACATGAAAAGTATAAGAATAGGCTTGAGGGTCAGTTAGAGAAGACACCAAAGTGATCAGTGATTCGATTTACTAGAGCGGGTTTGCTAAGTAAAGTCAAATCAATGATCATCAGCGAGGGGCAGTGAGTACTAGATAGAGAGGCAGAGATAGTGTTGAGAGACCAGCACAGAGGGAGAGAGGCAGACGCAAAAGCCAGAGCAAGCCACACAGAGCCCAGTAGATACAGCGTAGAGGCCAGAGGGCCCGCGTCATCCACGTAGAAGGCAGCAGGAGTGACACAGAGGGTCCCAGAGGTTGCACAGTACCTCAAAGGGCTGATGCAGAGGCCAAGAGGGTTGGCGCAATGCTTCAGTGGTGCTGGAGAGGGTTTCGTGAGGCAAGTTCTCTGAATATCTGCTTCCGAATAGAGAGGTATTACTGTTGGTTATTTTTCTCTATCGGGTGAGCCAATTTGGCATTCAGTTGTACTCAAGGATATATTGCATAATAATATAACCCTTGGAATTGTTGCACCGGTTTTCCCGCATTGGGCTTTTTCGGGGACGAGTTGTCCAAAAATAATGGTGTCACTTGTGTGCTAGGTTTGCACCGAAACGGGGAAAATGGGTAATGAGTTTCGAACAGGAGCGATACGAAACGCGGACCTCCCCAAATTTTTGGAAAATGGGGAAACGTGAATATATATATATATATATATATATATAATATATTTTATATATAAATATATATATTAAATTAAAAAATTTAAATATATATATGTGTGTGTGGTGTGTGTGTGCAATCATAAGCATAAATGTACATATTAATTTATTAATTTTAAACATTTAAGATTTAATTTACATACATTTATCATGAATGATCACATAATGAAAATAAAATATCGGATATTCCAAAAGCAACCTTATTATATATCAAATCAAAATCATGCCTTTATTTTATTAATATATGAGGCTTCAAGTAACAATAAGACTATTAAAGGTTGCAAGAGAGGATCCAAATCAGGATTTTCTACATCCACATCCCATTCTTTAGAAGGACCACTATTGTATTGGGAGTCTCCTCCTACATAGTCGAACGACCTTAGTGCTCTTGATTAAATACACGTTTCATACCCTAGTACCCTACATGATCTTGATTATTGGGAGTTTCCCCTGCATAGAGTGCTTGGTTCTCTTGATTAAATACAAGTTCCATACCCTAGTACATGATAAAATCCAATGGAAACATTGCAATCCTGAAATCTTGAAAAACAGATAAGTCTGTTGGATTTTGAGTGAGATCTAAAATTCTACTTTCTCCATATGAAATCCAATGAGGGCGAAACCACTCTCAAACATCCTGAGTCATTTCATGGTAATGTTAAAAATTTAAGTAAAAGGATGAAAATGAAAAATAAAGGAGAATATCACTTTTACATCAAGAATTCAACATTACCATGAACTGCATATGCCTCAAACTTCCTAATGAACTACTTATCAACACTAGGGCAAAAATTCACTTTTATAACTTTAGACACGCATCTAGAAGCAACTAGAAGTCACTAGCATACCCTAAAAATAAATTTAAAAACAAATTTTAAAAAAAACCACACACAAGTAAATGCTTAAATATGGGTCGTACGGCCATGAAACGCGTTTCCGGCCGTACTGGTCATGTTTCAGTTTCATGAAACGTGGCAGTACGACTGGAAACGCATTTCACGGTTCACCGTTTCATACTAGTTTCCGTACGGAAACGTACCCCTGCCCCACATTTCTTGCAACATAGCTTGTGTGTTTGCTATTTTTTTCAGCTCTTGATCTGTAGATGGTTGAGAGTGTATTGTGTTTATTTCAATGTTTATATGTTTAAATAACTTGTTTGTAATTAACAATTAGGAGAAATAAACCAAAAAAATACAGATAAAATTTCTAACAGATAGACTTAGAAATTTCAACATGGTACCAGAGGGTGGTTGCAGATCACAGGAGAGCTAAAGGCATCAGCTGGAGCAGAGCATTTGCAGTAGAAACAGCTGTCCCGAGTGACAGAAGTTGTTCCTTGCAAAAAGCGACAGACGAAGGGTTGACATAGAGGGACTACGTCATCATTCTGGGCTAGAGAGAGGCCAGTGAAGAGGCTGAGAAGGGCAGAAAAAGGCTCACGGAAAGCCACACAGAGACCAGGAGGGTTGACGCAGTTGGCTGAAGGAGCATTTTTTCCAGTGTCGAGATTGCACAGAGCCTAGAGGCTCAATCCTTCAGTTGCTGGGGCATAGGAAGCTGTGGGCAGTTTGCAGAAGTGAAGCTGGTGGGGTACTATGGGAAAAACAGTACCTAACAGGCCAAAACCAAGGTAGAGGGAGTCGCTACCAAGGCAGATTTCTAGCCAAGGAATCTGGATCAGCGTTGCAACTGCACAGAAGATCAGAGAGGTGGGACTTGACGATTGGTAGGAAGATTTCCAAAAGGGAAATCATCACTCAAAGGGAGTCTAGAAGAGAACTTCCAGGTGGGAAGTAGAGAGACTCAACATGAGTCGAAGAGAGAAATTCCAGGGGGAAGTAGAGAGACTCGGAGGAGTCGACAAGAAGAGCAGAGAGATAGCCATGAATGGGCTGAGGGATTAGGACAGGCTGGACGGGGCGTCCAACTTTATGGTCTGGAAGGCCAAGATCTTGTCCATTCTAGATAGACATCGCATCAAGGCCTTTTTCGTGAAAACAATGGCGATCCCAGTTGACTCGACTGATAATGAGAAGTACAAGGAGGCAATGGCCAAGGCGAAATGTATCATCCTTGATGGGGTCAAGGATCATGTGGTCCAACATATTGCCGAGAAGGAGATGGCAAAGGAAATGTGGGATGCCTTGAAGACATTGTACCAACATACTTCCGTGCAGAGGAAGATGTTACTTGAGAATCAGTTGCAGTCATACTAGATGCAGAAGGGGGAGCAAATAGATCATTTCCTTAGGAGATTGAACGAGATCCGGGACCAATCGACTTTCATAAGGGCCACGCTGGATCAGGAGTTGATGGTGAGGACCGCTCTAAACACAGTCTCCGAGGATTGGGAGACATTCGTCCAGAGCATTTTGGGCAAGCCGAATCTTCCAGATTGGGAAGAATTGTGGGCAGCTCTTCGCTAAAAAGAGATCAGACAACTGAGAGCAAGACAAGAAGTAACAGTAAAGGAGTTCGGATCAAGAAGGAAGAGGAAGAGGATGCAACTTTGGCATTTGCGGGAAAGTAGGAGAAGAGGAAGAAAAAGGACCTCCCCAAGGTCAAGTGCTTCAACTGTGGGGAACTGGGCCATTATGCGAACTAGTGTCCGAGGAAGAAGAACAAGGAAGAGGCGTCTGACTCTAAGGCAATGCTAGCAATGGCAAAAAAGGAGGTAGAGGAGGATGACGATTGTGCCATGAGTACTCATGTACCTCCAGAGAAGAGGTGGGGAGACATTGAGCTGTCGTCAGGAAGACTACAGGTGATGAGGGGCAGGATCCTTGAGGTACCCAACCTCTTAGATTATACCTTGCTACGGGAGCCCCAAAGAGAGAGTAGCAGGACTGGTGGATGTCGGTAGAAACAAATGCGAATGAAGCGACAGAGTGCTACAGTGTAGGAGTCCCCATGTAGCACAAGGCTAGCAGGCTGCAGCAATGCAAGAGGCATAGAGAGGGTTGCAACAGTGCAGGATGGCACAAAGAGATTTGCAGCAGTGCGAGAGGCAGGGAGTTGTTGCAGTGGCATAGAAGCAGTAGAGGGAACACTTGATAGCGGCAGAGGGAGCTTCAGCATCGAGAGTGTTTCTAGCCTGACAGGGATGTTAGTAGTTGGGTGGATCAGTTACTTACTTCTCAGTAACTGAGTTGCAGTGTAGTAGCAGTTAGTGGTAGCACGATGCAACATGACGAGAGGGGGTTGCAATGCAGAGGCAGTGTTGGGAGAAAGGACCAATAGCAACACAGATGCAGAGGGAGCTGTCGTACGGATGCAGCAGTAGCAGTGATAAGGCCATGGGCAGCAGTACAGGATGCAACAGTGCAAAGGATGTTGGGTAGGGAGGCCTAGCATCAGCACAAGTATTGGTGCCCTATAATCAGAGTGATGCTCAGTGTGGAGTATTACTAGAGCACAATCCTCGCTAAGAGGGAGTATTGATTTGGGGTTGCATCGGATGTGCTCTAGCCATGAAAATTGGTGGAGAGGCTAAAGCACATGAGATCTCCAAGACCCAGAAATGGTTTGGGCAGATTCTTCCTGGTTTAGGAGATATTAAAATAATTAATATTTTTAATGGAGTTCCTAAGTCTTAACTTAGGAAAAATAAAATATCAATGGGCATTAATATAAAATTGGGTTAGAAGGTTCCAAAAGGCATAGATCAAGCCAAATCTAATCTTAGTCATTGATTAGAGATGTAATCTTGGCCGTTGAAGAACCAATAGGAAAAGTATAAGAAGAGGCTTGAGGGTCAGTTGGAGAATACACCAGAGTGATCAGTCATTCGATTTACTAGAGCGGGGTTGCTAAGTAAAGTCAAATCAGTGATCAGCAGCAAGGGGCAGTGAGTATTGGACAGAGAAGAAGAGATAGTGCTAAGAGACCAGCACAGAGGCACAGAGGCAGACGCAGAAGCCAGAGCAGGCCACGCAGAGGCCAGAGGGCCTGCGTCATCCATGCAGAAGGCAGCAGGGGTGACACAGAGGGTCCCAGAGGCTACGCAGTGCCTCAAAGGGTTGACGCAGAGGGTTCTGAGGTTGACATAGAGGCCAGAAGGGCTGACGCAGTGCTTCAGTCGTGCTGGAGAGAGTTTCGTGTGGTAGGTTTTTTGAATACCTGCTTCCGAATAGAGAGGTATTACTGTCGGTTATTTTTCTCTGTCGGGTGAGCCAGTTTGGCACCCAGTGGTACTCAAGGATATACTGCATAATAATATAACCCTTAGAATTGTTGCACCGGTTTTCCCGCATTGGGTTTTTCCAAGGACAAGTTGTCCAAAAATAACAGTGTCACTTGTGTGTGCTATTTCTTATAGTTGTGGATCTGTAGATGGTTGAGACTATATTGTGCTTATTTCGATGTTTATATGTTTAAATAACTTGTTTGTAATTAACAAGTAGGAGAAGTAAACAAGAAGAATACAAATAAAATTTCTAACAGATAGACTTAGAAATTTCAGTACTTCATAGGGCACAAACCATCCATCACTTTCATTCATGAGTCAGTCATTTCCTCATTCCTTTCATCAAAAAGTGATTCATTAGTTTTTCCATCTAGCTTTGCTTCATATCATGTTTCTTTCTTCATGCCATATCTTTTGGAAGGATCTTACATCCTTCTATATGGTTTTCCTGGAAGTCATCCACAGATCTTCCCTTTGGCAGTCATACATAAGCCCATCCAGATATTAGTTCAAAAATATGAAATGAACACTTAAATCAAAATTACCTTTGTGATGGTCTCTTATTATGACATCTTCCTGTAGGTATCAGCATCATGCACGCGTGTTGACACATCTCCTAAAGATATTCATTGTCAAGGGTTTCCATCTTTTTCCGACTTCCATTAGAGTCTTCATATCTTTTAAGAAGATTTCCTAGTCAAATCTTTCTTGGTCTTCTGGATGTTGATTGCCTTTACCATGTTTTCATACCTCACGATCTCTTCCTTTCACACATTTCATTCCAGGAGCTTCCAATCAGAGTTCCTTAATTGTAAGTCAATCACCTCATGCTTCATATGAGGACATATTATGTTGATTTCATCTAATGTGACCTATGCCTTCCTGCATCCTTTTAGAGGAGGAGATCCTTTTTCCTTTGATCATCCTTCTCAAGATAGAAGTAGTGATCCATGTTACCTGCAACCATGCGACATGACATTATAATATTAAATACAAGCATACGTACCTCATTTACCTTTAGGTCATCTAGGCTTCTTTCAGAAGCTTCCTTGATTCAAAAAGATCTTCAACTCCTTGATCTTCTTTATCTCTTATGTCATCATACCATTATCCCATGAACTCCACAAGTTGGAGCTCCTAATGAAACACTTGCTTCCTCTCTAGATCGGTGAAACTTCTGATGAGGATTCTATCAAAGAATCTTGAGGATCTTGCATATCCCTATCCGACAAATGTTTCCTTTTTGACTGGATGTATGATGAGCCTTGTCCTAGATGACTTATTCCTTTCCTTATGTTTGTAATGAGGTTCCCAAGAGCTATACTCTTCATATTTGACTGCCAAGGATTTTGTTCCAGACATCCTTCATGTTTCCTATGATGATGTCATGAGCTCTTGTTTCTAATGCTTCCGTGATGCCACGATGCATCTTATTATTTATTACAGCCATATCCTATAGCATAAGATATAGAAGCTATGTCAAGATTTTACAATGAGGAAGACCATCTCAGCATAGTAGGGATCTCTACTTCCTCTTTCCTTGAACTTCTTCTCTTTGGCTTCCTCCACTTCTTCAGCGATATGGGCTTCTTCTCTTTCTTTAGATATTGTCCCTTTAGGACAATCTTTCCTGTAATGTTCATAATTTTTACATCCATAGCATTGAATCTTAGCTATGGTCTTCTTTCTTTTCTAAGGACCAAATTTTCTAAATTTCCCTTTCCTTCCTGCAAATGTTTGAGTCCTTTAACCTTCAACACTTTTTCCCTCAACTTGTCTTCTATCTTGCATAGAAACCACAAGTTATCAAATCAGGTAACTTTCTTATCCCCATGGACATTTGTTACCTTGTTCATTAGTTAGTGCATTTTAGAACAATGATGATTATCTTCTTATCATTTCTCCCAGATCTCGTAGTTGAGATCTTATGAAGATATCCATTCATTCTTTGATACCTTCAATTTTGTGTAGATCAGATCTAAGTCATGTGACCTTCTTTATCGCATCTTCAGAGAAAAGTCTTATGAGCTTATCATATACATCTCTTTGATGTCTCCAATATTGCAATATGAGGGGACCTTTCATAAGAATCCCTTTCCATGTATTCAGAGGAGACCTTTTTCATTGATGTGTTCAATGACTTCACTTTCTTCGAGGACTATGCCTATCCTCCTTTTTCCATGCAATAAATTTTGATGGCCCAACCAACTTAGAGATCTCCTTGCAAATACGAAGTCATTTTACCAAATTTGATTAAAGAATGAAAGATACTTACTTGACAAGTGAAAATGAAATCTTCAACTTGATCACTTTGATAATGGTTGAAGAAGATGTATTAGTGCTCCCTTTTGGATGATCTTCTTCCAAATGAAAAGGCCTTTCTTCAATAAAGGAGATTTTCCTTTTATGATGTCAATGACTTTAGATCTAGCTCTCTTTTTTCTTATGGTGATTTTTGTTGCTTCCTCAAACGATCTTCTTCAAGGATAAGAAGAGGATCCTAGCTTCAATGAGAGGGAACTTGCTTTGTAGCTTTTGAAGATGGTGGCAATGCCTTTGAGCCTTCTTTGTCTTCAAAATACTTCACCTTCTTTGGTAGTGGATGAGTGCAGATCATAATTGCTTCTAGGGTTTCAAATTTCTTCAAGATGATGTGATCTTTGTCTTTAAAGTCCTTTGAGCTACCTTTCTTTGTAGCTAACTTGATGAGGGTCTTTGTGGTCTAGAGGATCCGAAACTTTTGTTGTTGTAGACTGCTTCTTCGATCTAGGGTTTTATTCTTCAAAGTAGATCTTGATCTTTTGCTTTGATAACCTTCGACTTGCTTAGATGCCTTTCTTGAAACTTGATCCTTGAGTGTATCTTTGATTAGATGCCCTTCTTTTGACTTTAGCACTTAGCTTTGATCCCATGTTGAGAGATCTAGGGCAGAATGAGTTAAAAGATTTCTCTGCTTGGTATTCTCTGCTTGGTAATTGTGTGGGATATACTTTTACTTCTTAGCTTATAGTCTTCTCTTCGGTATATTATTATTATGTTCTTTTCATCAAGACAATTACCAATATGCACAATAGAAGACAAGTGACACAGTATGTAGGCTAGTCAGCCAGGGAAAAAACCTCTCACCCCTTGAGAGGAAAACCCAATCAAAATTCTTCTTATAGATCTTCAATTGACCAATACCAAGACCATGACAAAGACTTTTGACTCTAATACCCTCCCAAGAACCTTGCCACTAACCTTGATGTTCTACCTCTTCCCAACCTTGACTTCCTTTTTGATCTCGAACTGCGCTTCTCGGCTTCTAGAGAAACTCGATCTCTATCCTTCACATTGCCTTTTCTCGGCTCCCCTAGAGAAACTCGGTCTCTAGGCGTTTACTAGTCTCTTCTAGAGAATCTCGGTCTCTATCTCAGTCACCTAGAGAATCTTGGTCTCTTAGGTTTTCCTTGGAACAGAAACCCTAGTCTCCGTATTGCAGCGATAGGTTCTTCCTTTGATCTTCTTGTGATGTCTTTGTTTCTTCTTTCTTCGCACGAGAGAGTATATAACCCAAAACAAGTCCTAGAAATATGATTCCTTCTTTGACCCCAGAAGAATCTTGTCTTTGTTATCCCCAAAAGAATCTTTTCTTCATTATCCCCAAAAGAAACCTTCTTCGCACTTCTTGTTGTTGGACTCTACTTCGCACTTCTTCTTGATCAAATTCTTGTCGAGTTTCTTGCTTCTAAGTGAGGCCGAGTGTGGCTACTTATACACTTCATCTCATGTCGCTTAGGTCGACATGATCTCAAGTAGGTAGGGCAACTTCTTCTAGCAAGTTCCTCCTTTGTTGTAGGTCGACTTGAAGAGGATAAGTGACGAGGTATTGGAGGATACTTTACATAGACAAATTTGGCCTTTTACAAAGTGTAGCATGACTTGATTACATGACAATGACTATCATTTTATGACTAGATGACAAATAATACCTAAAGACTCTGAGTGGGAGTCTTGACTCAAAAATAAAATCTCTTGCTCATGAAACCCATGAAGCAAGCAATACAATAATTTTATTTTTCTTCTTTACATCTCATTAAATAAAATCATAATTACGTGCCATGCCATTATGAAGACCGAACCTAGTTACACTTTTCAACACAGCCAGCCAGCAACCCCTTTATTATAATTGAATGGATCATTTTTTTATAGTTGTTGAACATATTTGTTTGTAACAAATCATTAAGTTGTTACTAAGAATGCCCTAATCTTATTGGATTGGGATCTGTAGATATTTGAGAACTCTTAATCCATTTGACTTCATCATCTTGAAGGGCTTTTTTTTTTTTAAGTCGATTTGCAAGTGGGTGATTTGTTGAAGCTTGTAGTAGATCTCTTTACTTTGATAGTCTATAAGGATTTCCTATATACTATTTCCAATACTTCCAAATTGATTCTTGAGTGTCTGAATGCCTCTTAAACAAGCTATAGTCAGAAATGTTGCTCTTTGAATGCTTTCTTATTAGTAGACTTTAATCTTTGAAAATAATTTAACTATTCTCCAAAGGAATTTGATGCAAAAGAATGTGCAACCATCCCATCTTTATGCTACAAATAGGTCATGTCTAAGCGCTTTACAAAGCCACATCAACTATGTAATATAAACAAACAAATAAGCTTCTATGAAAAAAATGGAAATACCAAATGGAAAGACACAGGAGTTAGAAAACCACACTTTTTATTCTCATTAAGATTGTTGAATATTTACAATAAGGGGATCTATGCACCTCTCTCTAACTTCCTTGCAACACCACCCCTAACTTGTTGCTCAATACCAGTGTTCTTCCTCCACTTTCAAGTTGTCTTACTTTTATTGGGCTCCTCCTCGTCCTGTCTAATTCCTCCAAAACCATGAACTTTTTCAACTACGGTGCCCACTTCTTTCTAGTCTTCTTCGTAGCAACCAACCCAATGCCCATCTTGGGTCTCTTACTTACAACATACTTGATAACTGGCATACAATTATCATTGGATAATGCTTTCTTTCTCAACTTTTGAAGAACCGTTTATCTTTCCTTGCATGCCACTCTTTATGTATTGTGCTCCTTAACTCATTGTTCTTACCTTTGTGTCTAGTTCTGCTTCTACGTGTCGCTTTGTGCAATGCCTTGTGTTGGAAAAGGAGTACCAAGGACAAGTGTTCCTAAGGCTCGGTGTTTAGCCTAGGAAAGAGTGTCCTAATGTGACCTCCTTTACTTAACTTTATGGAAAATAAAGTTAAAGTGAGTTTACAAGGCATAAAGTCATCAAGTGACTTCAAGAGAAATAAAGTCATAACGTGACTTTATAAACTTAAAATCATAAAGTTCCTTTTGAGTAATTAATGAAAAGGGGACTGAGGGGAAAGGTGTCTCATGGGTCAATGAGAGAATAGATCTCCAACATTGATCTAATTGGCTAAGATCTAATCTCAACCATTACGCCTTAGGGTTAGGTCTCTCTTCTTAATGAGAGAAAAAAAAGGGAAAAAGCAAAGGGGAGAAGGCACCATTTGAACATTTTATTCATGAGAATTGGAGAGGAGAAAAGGAGGATGAGAGGAAAAAGTTAGTAGAGGAAGGAGAGTACAACAAGTACAAGATCAAGGACAAACAATACAAATTTGAGGGTACCCTCTAGCAAAATGCCACTATACCAGTGTGAATTTCAAGGGCAGTATTTGCATACTGAAGTTGCATGATTTTCGAGGGACTCGAACACAAAAATTGAGAAGTTGCAACACTCTTATTGTGCTATAAGAGCAGCAAATCTCAGGTATGAAATTTGAGGTAATATTGCACAGATTTTGAGAAGTTTTGGGCATGATCTTCGAGGGTATGACAAAGCTGTTAGAGGTACTACAACAACATAGAAATCGAGAAAGTCTAGGCAGAAATTTGAGGGGTTATTTGGCATGAGATTCAAGGGGATTGACAATAGCATTTATTGTTGTCAAACAATACTAAAGTTTGTTAGTTTTTGTAGCATCAGATGGTGTTCTAGTCTCAACAATTGTCAGGGAGGCTAAGAAACACTAGGACTCCAGAACCCAGTAAAGGTTTTAGGAAAATCCACCTAGAGATGTCTTAATTAAGTTAATTAATCAATAATTAAATTTTTCCCTAAGTCTAACTTATGGAAAATGATTAATTAACAGTAATTAATTAAGGAAGGTGAGATTTCTCTAGAAACTCACACAGATCAACTAGGAAATAATCTCAGCGATTGATTAAGTTTTAATCTAGGTCATTGGAGTCCCACAGTGAGATTATAAGAAGAAGTCGATGGGTAGATGGAAGAACACACTTGAGATTGATTTCCTTGGCTAGTTTGATTTTCCAAAGAACAGCAGCATTCTGCCAAAAGAATGTGAGTCAGAGAGGGGATGCAAAGATAGAGGAGCAAAGATAATGAGTCCAGAGGAAGTTTTCCAATTTCAGAGAGTCAAAAGAGGAGGCCAAAAAATTTCTCCATGAGATTGCACAAAGGCATCGTAGAGCCTCAAGTGAGTAGTTCGATTTGGTTGAAGGGGAAGACGTTTTCAATTCCAAAGGTTGGGAAAATTTTCCAGAGGGTTGGAGAAGCATTTTCCTAATCAGCAACAGGTAGGACGACTAGATTGGCAGTGCTTTCAGGCAATGCATTTGGAAAGCAACGCTGGGTTGACGCAAAGCCTACGTAGACCACTTGGACGGCTAGCTTTTCAGTGGTCAGACAGTGTCGGGATTTCTCAGAAAGGGTAAAATCCCGTAGTAAATTTTTGCCAGTGTTTCTCATTGGGTAGATTCTCCAGTTTGACAACATTTATTGTACTCCAAATTTTCTCACTATAGCTTAATAATAAAAACCCTCAACTACTGCACCAATTTTCCCTCATTGGGTTTTCTTGGCGACATTTGTCTAAAAATATTTGTGTCATTCTTTTATGTGTGTGTGCCAGTATTTTCTTAGTTTCCAATTTATCTTGCACAGTATTTTTATTTGTGAAGATTGTAGTGTGATTAATTCGTTGTTGTCGTAGCAATAAATCGATAAATTAATTTACATTTAGAAGAATTAATTCCAGTTGTTGCAATAGAATTTCAAAAGTGATATTTTCACATGGAGCGAATTTGATCAGACAGGGAAGCTTAGAAGCAAAGGAAGAAAATTCGTTGTTTAGAAGGAGCAGCTAGACGAATTTCTAGCATTGCGCAGTGCCTAGATCTGCAATGTGAATTGCTGGGCAGTTCATTTTTTCAATGTAGGGTTGCAGAAAAATTTGGCTTGCTAGAGTGAGTGATTCCAGCAGGCAGCGAGAGCACCAGTAGCTCAGATTTTCGATGAGCGGATTCCTTGTTTGGCGCAAAATTGTTTTGCAACAATTGCTAGAGAAGAATCAGCGTTGGGTGGAAGAGAAAGTGCACACCAAAGGGAATTTCTCTCACAGGGTTTCTAGTTTAGAAATCCAAATTTCCAGTCGTAGTTGGCAGTAGCTGCAAGCAAATTTTCTCACTCCAAAAGGGAGTGTGAATAGCAGAATCAATAGTCGAGCAAGAGAAAGAGGAAGATTTATGTTCCAGTTTCAAATATGGCCACAAATTGGCTTAGAGATCAGTATAGGTTGGAGGGAGCCTTCAACTATGTCATCTGGAAGGCCACGATGTCCTTCTTGTTAGATGAACGTGGCCCGAAGACCTTTGCAGAGAGCGTGGTGGCAGTACTAACTGATGCAGATCAGCTGAAAGAGTACAGGAAAGAAATGGCCAAGGCGAAGCGGATAATTCTGGATGGAGTCTGGGACCATATAGTTTCACATATATCTGTCAACAGGAGATGTGGGGTCCTCTCACACAGCTATATCAAAATCTTTTCAAGAAATGGAAGATGTTCCTGAAGGGGAAGCTGAGAAACATCAGGATGTATAAGTGTGAAGGCATTGATCCCTTTCTCACCGGAATTCAAGAAATCTGAGATCATCTTGCAGCCATTGGGGAGGCATCTCGGGACACAGAGCTTGTACATTTGGCACTAAACAGTGTCTCAAAGGATTGGGAGATCTTCGTCCAAGGCATCTTGGGACGAGATACTCTACCTAGGTGGGACAGGATGTGGTTAGACCTACAACAGAAGGAGATGAGGTGAGCACTTGTGAAAACTTCCATCAGCGGAAGCAACAGTGAGGGTTCGAAAGGTGAGAAGGAGGAAGAGAATGTGGCTCTTGCGTCAAAAGGTCCCAGTCAAGGACAGGGGGAGAAGAAGAAAAAGAAAGACCTATCTAAGGTCAAGTGCTTCAAGTGTGGTGAGTTCGGCCACTACAGTACTCAGTGTCCTCAAAGGAAGAAGGACAAGTAGGAGAAGCAAGACCAAGTGGCAGCATTCGCAGAGATATATTAATTATCCTCTAGGCTAGAGGAAGACTTTGCCATGTTTGCAGCTATACCTCTAGCAGTGAGGTGGGGTGATATGGAGCAATAGTCCTAGAGTTGCACAGAGGTTTGGGCAAGGTCCATTGAGGTGTCTTCTTCATGGATCATTACCTTGCTATAGTGGCCACATTATCCAGTAGTAGGATGGATCAATGTCAGTTGATGCAGTCAGATTTCGGAGTGATAGTTGCAGATTAGCTGCAGTCAGGTACTGAGGAGAATAGAGTAATGTTGATAGCAAAGCAGGAGGCTCAGTAGTAGAGTCAGCAGCAACGCAAATTCTTCAGTGCCCAGTGCAGAGGCTAGTAGCAGTCAAATGCTCAGGAAACAAATGCAACACAGAGACACAGTTGATTCAGTATTTCAGATGCTTTTAAGATGTAGTGGTTGCAGTAGCAGTAGCAACAAGGAGAGGGAGTTGTAGTGAAAATGCAGAGTTGGCAGCAGTATAGCAATGTCAGCACCAACACAGATGTAGCATCAGAGTTGCACAGTAGTTGGTGGGCAGTGGAAGGTAGTCACAGTGGCTAGACATCAGCAGCGTGGATGATGTAGAGATAGGGTGTTGGAGCAGTTCAACACTAGAACACCTTCCTCACTAAGAGGGAGTGTTAGTTTTTGTAGCATTGGATGTTTTTCTAGTCTCGACAGTTGTGAGAGAGGCTAAGAAACACTAGGACTCCAAAACCTAGAAAAAGTTTTAGGAAAATCCATCTAGAGATGCCTTAATTAAGTTAATTAATCATTAATTAAATTTTTCCGCCTTAATTAAGTTAATTAATCATTAATTAAATTTTTCCTAAGTCTAACTTAGGGAAAATGATTAATTAACAAAATTAATTGAGGAAAGTGTGATTTCTCTAGAAATTCACAATAATCAACTAGGAAATAATCTCAACCATTGATTAAGTTGTAATCTTAGTCGTTGGAGTCCCATTGTGAAATTATAAGAAGAAATTGATTGGTAGATGGAAGAACACACTTGAGATCAATTTCCTTGGGCAATTCAATTTTCCAAAGAGCAGCAGCATTCTGCCGAAAGAATTCGAACCATAGAGGGGCAGAGACAGTGAATTCGGAGGAAGTTTTCCAGTTCCAAAGAGTCAAAAAGAGAAGGCCGAAATTTTTTTCCGGGAGGCTATGTAGAGGAAAGATGTAGCTGAAGGGGAAGATTTTCCGAGTTCCAGAGGCCGAGAAAATTTTCCAGAAGGTCGGAGAAGCATTTTCCCAGTCAGCAACAGGTAGGACAGCTAGATTAGTCGTTGTTTTATGTAGTGCGTCTAGTAGGCAACACTAGGTTGATGCAGAGCCCGTGCAAACAACTTGGACAAGTAGCTTTTCAGAGGTCAGACAGTGTTGGGATTGCTCAGAGAGAGGGTAAACCGTAAAATCCCTCAATAAATTTTTGCCAGTACTTCTCTTGGGTAGATTTTCCAATTTGGCGACATTTATTGTACTCAGAATTTTCTCACTGCTGCTTAATAATAAAAGCCCTCAGTTGTTGCACCAGTTTTCCCACATTGGGTTTTTCCGGTAATATTTGTTCAAAAATAATTGTGTCATTCTTTTTATGTGAGTGTGCTAGTATTTTCCAATGTTCCACCAAGACTTGGGGACGGGGAGATGCACAAAGGAGACATGTGGAAGAACCCTCAAATGTTAGGGAAAGCTAGGGGCGGACGTCGAGGTATATAATTTTTTTCCTTATATATATATATATATATATATAGATATCAAATTCATATTCTATAATGAAAGCATAAATACAATAATACATGCATATTTGAATTAAATAATGGAATACATTGATCCATACTCATCATCCTTACTAATACATACATGAATCATCCATAGACCACGAGATTCAATAATGAAATACTTTGATCCATATTCATTATTCATTATTCGCCATTCTAGAATCTACATTGATTTAAAAATTAAATTCATCATTCTTGATTCTAAATTGATTTAAAATTTAAATTCATCGTTCATCATTCTAGAATCTAATTAGTACTAAGAAAAATAGACTATAATAGATACTGAAATCTAAAGTTTGGAATAGTAAATTGATATAGCTAAAACTCAAAAACAGTGGATTGATGAGTCTAAAAGTCACTCTAAAATACATAGAGGGCTTGGTGCTCTTGATTAAATACTAATTCCATACCCCCTTGTACATGACAAAATGCAATGGAATTGAAATCCATTGAATCTTGAATTCCTGAAAAATTGTTGAAGTCTGCTAGATTTTGAGTGAGATTTAAAATTCTACTTTCTCTATATGAAATCCAATGAGGGCAGAACCACTCTCAAACATCCTGAGTCATTTCATGATAATGTTAAAAATTTAAGTAACAGGATGAAAATGAAAAATAAAGGAGAATATCACTTTTACTGTAAGAATTTAACATTACCATGAATTGCATAGCATTAATAGGGAAATATGGTCAAATACTAGGTTTTCCCTGTCATAAATCATTGTTTACAAGCAAATTTTAGGGGGGACACATAGCCCATTTTGAGGGGGAACACCCAGGCGTCCCCCTTTAGGGGAGTCACATCCCCCACACTAGGGAAATGTCCCACCCTGCGTCTCCCCGCATCTCCCCAAAAGGGGGCCGTGGGGAAACGTTTCCCCAGACATCCCCCTGTCCCAAGTGCGTGGGGTGCGAGGGGTGCATGCACCCGACCCTGGGGAACACGTCCCCGTGGAACACTAGTATTTTCTCAATTTCCAATTTATCTTCCCGGTATTTTTATTTGTGAAGATTGTAGTGTGATTAATTTGTTGTTGTCATAGCAATAAACTGGTAAATTAATTTACAGTTAGAAGAATTAATTCCAGTTGCTACAATAGAATTTCAATAGTGAAATTTTCACATGGTATCAGAGCGAATTTGATCAGACATGGAAGCTTAGAAGTGGAAGAAGAAAATTGGTTTTTCATAGGAAGTAGCTGGACGAATTTTTTGGGGTTGCATAGTGCCTAGCTAGGCAATGCAAATTGCTAGGCAGTTCAATTTTTCAATGCAGGGTTGCAAAAAAATCTAGCTTGCTAGAGTGAGTGATTCTAGCAAGCAGAAGGAGCACCAATAGCTTAGATTTTCACAGAAAAGATTCCTTGTTTGGGCGCAGAAAGGTTTTGCAGCAGTTGCTAGAGTAGAATCAGTGTTGGGTGGAAGAGAAAGTGTACACACAAAGATAATTTCTCTCAGAGGGTTTCTAGTTTAGAAATCCAAATTTCCAGTTGCAATTGGCAGTAGCTGCAAGCATTTTTTTCTCACTCTAGAAGTGAGGGCGAATAAGAGAATCAACAACCGATCCGTCAATTCCCGAGATTTATGTTCCAGTTTCAAAGATGGCCACAACTTGGCTTAGATATCAGGATAGGTTGGAGGGATCCTCCAACTATGTCATCTGGAAGGCTAGGATGTCCTTCTTGTTAGATAACCATGGCCTGAAGACCTTTGTAGAGAGCGTGGTGGCAGTACCGACCGATGTAGATTAGCTGAAAGAGTACAGAAAAGAAATGTCCAAGGCGAAGCGAATGATCTTGGATGGAGTTTGGGACCATATAGTTTCACATATATCTAGCAAGAACACTGCTAAGGAGATGTGGGATGCTCTCACACAGTTATATCAGAGTCCTTCCGAGTAGTGAAAGATGTCCTTGAAGGAGAAGTTGAGAAAGATCAGGATGGATAAGGGTGAAGGCATTGATCCCTTTCTCACGAGAATTTAGGAAATCGGGGATCAACTTGCAGCCGTTGGGGAGGCACCCCAGGACACAAAGCTTGTACGTTTGGCATTGAACAGTGTCTCAGAGGATTGGGAGATCATTGTCCAAAGCATCTTGGGACGGGATACTCTACCTAGGTGGGACAAGATGTGGTCAGACCTACAACAGGAGGAGATGAGGCAAGCACTTGCGAAAACCTTCATTGGCAGAAGCAACAATAAAGGTTCGAATGGTGAGGAGGAAGAGAATGTGGCCTTTGCATCAAAGGGTCCTAGTCAGGGATAGAGGGAGAAGAAGAAAAAGAAAGACCTATCTAAGGTCAAGTGCTTCAGGTGTGGTGAGTTTGGTGACTACAGTACTCAATGTCCTCAAAGGAAAAAGGACAAGCAAGAGAAGCAAGATCGGGCGGCAGCATCTGCAGAGATAGACAAATTGTCCTCCAAGCTAGAGGAAAACTTCACCATGTTTACAGCTATACTTCCAGGAGTAAGGTGGGGCGATATGGAGCTATAGTCCCAGGGTTGCGCAAAGGTTTGGGCAAGGTCCATTGAGGTGGCTTCCTCATGGATCATTACCTTGCTATGGGGGCCCACAGTATTCAGTGGTAGGATGGATCAGTGTCAGTTGATGCAATCAAATTCTGTTGCAGACTAGTTGCAATCAGGTCCTGAGGAGTGCAGAGCAATGTTGACAGCAGAGCATGAGGCTCAGTAGTAAAGTCAACAACAGTGCAGAGATTCAGTGGATAGTGCAGAGGATAGTAGCAGTCGGATGCTCAAGAGACAGATGCAACACAAAGGCACAGTCGATTCAGTGTTTCAGATGCTTCTTAGTAGCAGTAGTTGCAGTAATAGCAACAACAGGGAGAGGGAGTTGCAGTGCAAATGCAGAGTTGGCAACAGTATAGCAGTGTTAGCAGCGGCATAGTTGCAGCCTCAGAGTTGCACAATGGTTGGTGGGCAGTGGCAGGCAATCACAATGGCCAAACATCAGTAGCATGGATTATGTAGAGATAGGGTGTTGGAGCAGTTCAGCACTAGAACACCTTCCTTGCTAAGAGGGAGTGTTAGTTTTTGTAGCATCAAATGGTGTTCTAGTATTGACAATTGTCAAAGAGGCTAAGAGACACTAGGACTCCAAAACCTAGAAAAGGTTTCAGGAAAATTCACCTAGAGATGCGTTGCGATATTCCTACTTAGCATTATTGCTAAGTGAAATATCAATTTTGGCCAATTTTGTCTTAATTCATGTTTGCACTTAGGAAATGTGGGTTTAGAGTCCCCACATGTATTTTTGATTAAAACAAGCCCCAAATAGTAGGGATGGAGGGGGGACATCGAACCTCTAGTGGAGCGTGGGGGCCACCCATGGAGAATTGTGTCCCAGATGAGAAGTACGCATGCATTGGAGGAAATTCGGTGGGAGGATATCGAGTTGAGCCCACATGGGCATGTTGGAGGCACTTCAACAAAAAGGAAGGAAAGGCACTCATTTTGGCATTCATTCATCTTTGAGAAAAAAAATTGTCTTTGACATAGCATGCTTGAGCTGAAGCTAAGTCTGCAAGTGTTGTTTAGCACACGAGTGTTTCCGAGCGGAAATCTCAACCCTTGCTTCGATGGACTTCAAGTTCCATCCCAAGGAGGGAGTTCCATCCATTCCAGTAGTGGGGAGTGCGAGTTTGTGGAGAGGTTAAGCAGCAGCAGCGTAGGGACTGCACAGTTCTTGGAGGAGGTACGCTTGGAGGTTGAGGAGTCAAGGGAGTTTGGAGCTAGGATTTGAGGAGGAGCCCGAGGGAGTATTTGTTTGGAGATTGCACCCATTTTGAGGGATTTTTGCAACAGGATTGACAAGTGGGTCGAATTACCCAGAAACAGAGCCATAGAGGGAAAAGAGGGCCGAAATTCCAAGGTCAACCATCAGCCAATTCCTTCGTGGGTTATTCTAGGTATTTGGTGGAGAGTCCAATGTTAATTTCCCAAAATTTGAGCATCGAAGGAGGCCCTAGCAGCAGTTCTTCATAGCCAGCAATGTATTTTCAGGCAGTCTAGCACAGAGCCAGGAGAGAGCAACATCAAACTTGAGGGGTACTTCCCATTATTCACTTGGGCTTTGCTAGCTTTCCTTGAGAAAGCCCTCAAGCGCACACTTTCCAACACCACATTGTACCCTCTTTATAATATAATGGCTCTGCAACCTAGTTTTTGGTGCAAACTCATGCACTGATTTATGTGCTTGCTTTTCATGGTTTTTATGTCTATGTATGGTTTGTTATTTATTGTAAAAATTCCCTAGGAATATTACAGTTGTATCAAAGCTCATAGACTTGGCTCAGCCTGTGGGAGTGGCACGGTCTATGACACCAAAGGATAGGCAAAACATGACTTATCGGAGACAGAGGTACAAGAGTAGAGAAAGGTAGTTGTAGATTACTCCTGATCCCATGATAATTGGATTGGAGGTTGTGGAAACAAACATGGTAGAGAATGAGGATGATAGGAGTAAGGAGGAGGAGTTTGCTCATCATTTGCTGAAGGCATTACAAGACCTGTCCAAGAGTATTGAGAAACTAAGGCAACAAAATTGTAACAACAACAAGGGTAAGGGAATTCAAGGGGAATTCCAGCTGGGTGAAGACTCCGATACTTCACAACACCACACATCCCTTAACCCCAACATGCCTCTTATTCCCAACACACCACCTAGATCTACTAATCCCACGTTCTTGACATCTGAAGCTGGTGGGAAACAAGGGTAGGAGGAGTTGCCTATGGGGGATTATTTCTTGTAGTATCAATCCTATGGACCCAAGTTCGTGGAAACCATCACTTTCAGGGACCTTTGTCAGCTGAAGGGCAATAGGGGGGAAACTACACGTATGGGACAAATTTGCAGTGTACTGTGGGGAGGCCGTTTCTCCCAACTTTTGATGGCTCTTATAAGAGCTCAGCCAGAGCGTCGGTAGAGAAGTTGGATGTCTACTTCCAGCTAAATCAGATGATGGAGGGGGAGGCAATAAAAATTTCCACGCTACATTTAGAGGGTGAAGCCCATGATTGGTGATTCCATGGACTAACCACAATGGGACATACCGGGGTGACAATCTACGAGGATTTCACTAGGAGAGTGTTGGAGCATTTTGAGAGGAAAGATCCAGAGGAGCACTTTGGGGAGTTGACAAGGCTCAAGCAGACCGAGAGCATTGAGGCCTACATTTCGAACTTTCTTAGGCTGTCAGTGATGGTACCAAATTTATCAGAGTCCAGGAGGGTCGTCATGTTTATAGAGGGGCTAGTAGAGCCACTAAAGGGGTTGGTGAAGTCCAACAAGCCCGCTACCTTGCAAGACAAAGTGGGGAGGGCTCGAGATTTTCAGGATGCTCTATCGAGGGTTAGAGCACCACTACCACCTAGACAAGGCTTCCAGCAGAGGGGAAGAGACACTAGAGCTCCACCATCGAGAACCAACCAGTGGCATGGACCATTGGATGAGGAGACCCGGAGACCTCCGAAGGAGGAAGTTGTGTTTTACCTGTCAGTAACCATGGGCTCCAGGGCATAGATGCATAATGGGCAAGGCCCACTACAATGGGGTTTTCTATGACAGTGATTTGGAGGATGATGCAGATTTGGAGGTGGGTGGAGATGACAGCGCAATGTAGGCAGAGAGGGGACCACCACCACCACCCTCACTAGGGGGAACTCCTTTCACTCCATCAGGAGGGGTCCTTGCATCTCTACGTGGGGTACCCATGTTTTTGACTTTGAGGATCAGGGGCAGTGTTTCTCAGTTTTAGTGGACAATGGGGCTACCCACAATTTTATTCATGCACAGATGGTCCAAAGGAGGGGTATCACAACCGAGGAGTTTGAGGATTTTTCGGTTCTGGTACCGGGGGACAAAACCATGCAGTGCACATGCTATGTTCCAGCTTTGACAGTGACCATGGGGAACTACTCTGTGACAGATCACTTCTTCGTGGTGGATGTGTTGGACACCAATGTGGTGATGGGCGTCCAATGGCTCTACTCGCTTGGTAGAGTCACTATTGATTGGACGAAGTTGGAGATGGAGTGCACAGGGCCAGATGGCAAACCATTTTTTCTATGGGGTATGCACTTTTACCTTCCACAAATTGTTTCGGCCCATAAGATGGAGGTTGATCTGAGACATGGGGACATTGAGTGGGCTGTGGTGTTGAGGGTATTAGAGGCTAGGGGTCAGCCTAAGCCACCACACCCAGATATATAGGACATTTTTGATAGGTACCTAATAGTGTTTGGAGACATACCGTTGGGTCAACCACCTGACCAAGGGTTTGAGCATACCATTGGGCTGGAGCCGTGGGTACAGGTCGTGATTACTACCCCTTATTGACATCCCAAGGCATATTGGGATGAGATAGAGAGAGCTATTCATGAGTTGTTGGCACTTGGGCACATTAGGCCTAGCTCCAACCCCTTTGCTTCATCAGTTGTTCTGGTGAAGAAGAAAGATGGGTCCCTACGCATGTGCATTAACTACAAGGCCCTTAACAAGAAGACCATGAAGAACCGTTACCCGATCCCACACATAGATGAGCTAAGGGGGGCAAAGTTCTTCACCAATATTGATTTACATTCAGAGTACCACTAGATCAAGATGAACCAAGATGTCCTTAAGACCGCTTTCAGGTGCCACTATGGGCACTTCAAGTTCTTGGTTATGCCTTTCGGTCTAACCAACGTAACAAACACTTTCCAGTTCTGCATGAACCACATGTTTCATGGAAAGCTGCAGAAGCTTGTGTCAGTTCTTTGATGATATCTTGATTTACAACCAGACATGGGAGGAGCAGTTAGAGACAGTGTTGCATATTTTGGAGAAGCAGCAGTTCTACGCGAAATTGTCCAAGTGCGATTTTGGTTTAACAAAGATGCTCTACCTAGGGCACATCATTGGGGAGGACAGTGTAAGGGTCCATGAGGAGAAGATCAGGGCCATCCGGGATTGGCCAAAGCCCTGGAATGTGACAAAGTTGAGGGGATTTGTGGGCATATGCACTTACTATAGGAAGTTTGTAAAGGGATTCTCTCAGTTGGCATCTCCCCTCACTGATTTGATGAAGAAGGGAGCCTTTGAGTGGACAGCTATAGTGCAGGAGGCTTTTGAGCACCTCAAACAGGTCATGAGTAGTTCTCCTATATTGGCACTTCTAGATTTCACCCAGCCCTTTGTGTTGGAGTGTGATGCCTCTGGAGAGGGTGTAGGTGTGAAAATTTCTGACACGAAATTCTACTGCAGTAACTGATTTATTTCTCCTACTTATTTCTCACAATAAGTTGTTTACAAAACCGTTTAGCGAACATTTAAATAAATTCTACTGTAGTTATCACATAATAGCATAGAGAAAAATAATAGTGATATACAAGAACAAGAATCAATCACATCAACATAGTTATTTTTGGACAATTGTCCCCGGAAAAACCCAATGCGGGAAAACCGGTGCAGTACATGAGGGTTTATTTATTATTCTTCAGCAACAATCTCTTTACAAGGAATAATTTTGCAGTACATAGAGAAACCTTCAAGAAAACACTTGAGATAATTTTCCTCAACTAGGAGAAATTCTAACACCACAGAGACCCTTTATCCTTCACTACGACACCCCTGTGTTGACCACTACGTGTTAATGACCCATAGCAGTACACCCCCTTTTTTTGCAAAAGGGATAGCACTTGATCGATGTATCTGTGTCATCCAGCTATCATCATCAGCTTAACTTCCAAGATGTTATGTAAAGCCTTTATGCATGTGTATAATGTAAATAATCTCAGCAGATCTGTGTTATGTATGTAACAACCTAGGTAAACCTATTTTTCTAGTGACGATCTTTATTCTGGGAGGTTTTTTGTCTCACTGATCCATTCTCGGATGGTCAGCAGAGATTTCCTCCAATCTTACCCCAAAGCTAGAATGGATTTTGTCGTTAGAATCTTAGGCCAGTCCTAGTGTTCTAGATCTAGTCTATGTAAAAGTAATTTGGGAATAATCTTAACTATTTGGTTAGGTTATTTTATTACAAATTGCTTGGTCTACTGGATTATATTTATGTCGTAGAAATGGGTAGTCTGTGAGGGTCTATTACAAATGGGTTTTCCCCCTTATAATGTAAAAAATATGAAAATCATGATGTAAAGTGTCTTGAGGGTTGGAAAAATAATTTATCCCCTCATAGGGTAATTAGTTAAATTTTCTAGCCAAAAATTAATTTAAATCCTAAGCTAAAAATTTAATTAATTCTAGGTCCTAGGTAAATATAAATTCTCCATAGGCAAAATTCATCGGACCTCAAAAATTAAATTTTAAAAAGTCTCGGCACTGAGGTAAATTAATTATTTTGATAAATTTTAAACATTTGATCCCTGGGGGTTAAGTCAAAGTCAAAATTTTGGGAAAATTAACTCAAAATTTTAATTTTTAAGTTAATTAAAATGCATTTAATTGAAAAATTCGAATTTCCACAAGAATTAAATATTTCGACGGATGGGATTAAAAGTAATTTTAATCTTTAGCAACGGTCAAGATTGCTTTGACAATGATCACTCGAACTAGCTGTTGGAGGATTTATCTTTAAATAAGAAGTCATTTGTCAGTCAATCCATCCGACCTTTGAGTCGTGTGCTTAGCAAGAAGCTCTTGGGTAATCTTTTTATGGATAATAAAAAAAGACTTTGGGGTCAGGTTTTGTTGGTGTTACTCTACATGGGAATACTGTAAGATGTGTTGTTTTCATGCATGATTTTTTCTAAATCCATTGATGATAGCTTCTAAAGAGTGATTTGAGTACAGGTATCTTGCTCAGTTGTTGGGGTTTGAATAAAATCTAAATTTTGAACGTAATAGCAGGTATCTCTATTTGTCTGAGTTTTATTATTATTTTCTTGCTCTATTTTAATGGTTGGATCGAGTTTTGCAGGGAAATCTTGATTTTAGATCCTCGGGCATTAAGAGAAGTTTTACGTTGGATCAGCCAACTCCTGATCCGTGTTTTCTGAAGAGCCCATCAAAATTAATTACGAGCTTATCATAAGATTTTTATTTATTTATTTGATGCATGAGGGTTTCGAGTTAGCATCTTTAAAATTTAAAAATCTTTTAATTTATGTGCAGCATGATGGTAGATCTCGTTGAGTAGAGCCTTCAGTTTGTAAATTTTGTAATTATTTTTCTAGCATGGATTTTTCTAGGTTTTAGTTTTTATCATTGTATATATCGTTTGAGTGTTTTCTTGTTGCCATGTAGCTACAAATCTGAGGAAGAAATTTGTGTAGAGTCCAGATCTCAGTTGTAGAGGGTAAGATCTGGATCTCTGGGGTTTTCAATATAACTGTGCAGGGATATTATTCAAATTTTTGCAGTCCAAGGGTTTTACAATTCTTAGATCTAGAAGTTTTTATAGGGGTTTCAGGAATAAATCTGAAGCAGAAGGTTACATTATCTTTAATCAAACAATTTCTGGAAATGTTTTAAAGGGTTTTCTGGCTACCATTTTATGCTTTGTTTTTTGTCTCTCCATAATTTTTTTTTTTTTTTTTAAACCCTCTTTCCTCCTTTGCTTGCCAAAATCACAACCCCTCTGTCTGTTGCGTTTTTTCCATCTTGCTTGGCTCACTGTCTCTTCAGCTTACATACATCACTTCCATGATATTCGGCTGCAAATTTCGATTTTTTTTATCTTTGCATTTTTCTTTTATGTTGCAGCCTTCATCCCTTGTGAAAAAACGTTGCTATTCCTCCATCAAATCCACTGCCATCAACCCTAATATTTCTTTGCGTTTTTTTATTTTTTCTTCTCCATAAACCCTCATCCGCTCCTTCCGTTGCCCGCAGTCTCCATTACCTGCACTTTTCCATCGCCACTTTGCTACCATCGAAACCTATAGTCGTTCTCCTTGCTGGTGCCGCACACACTCACAGCTCCTTCGACCTGCAAAAAAAGTTGAGCCCTGCCATCCCTGCTCCCAGCCCCCCTCTATTCCCTATTCTCTCTGCGGATCCATCGCTGCAAACGCTCACCAAGCCCCCCGCGGCCTTTCATTGTTGTCTCCTTTGACCTGCCTTCGAGCTCCTCTCCGCCGTCGTCTCGACCTGAACAACAAAGCAAAGCATTCAACTTTTTCTTTTTTATTTATTTACTTATCATTTGTATTATGCGGTTAGGGTTTAGTTATAGTTTCTTTTTTATTTTGTTTTAATTTGATCTTTTTTTTTTACTTTGGTTAACTTCTAGATTCGTTTTTATTTTAAATTTGAATTTTTGTTTTGGTCGTTCTCCATTTCTTTTACTTTTTTTATTATTTCTGTTTTGATTTTTTTCATTATGACTTTGGTTTTTATGTTTTTTTATTTTTGATTTTTCATTATTTTGATTTTGTTTTAAAAAAATTAAAAATTAAAATTTGATTACTTTGAAACTGCAAACAAATTATATCAAAAGAATTTGAGCTTTTACATTTAAGAATTTTTTACTTTTTATGTGGCCTACGACCCATAAAAATTTAAATTTGACTAAGGTCTTTTGATTTGATTTTCAGTCACATTAAAAATTTAATTTCTTCATTTACCACATTAAATTAATTACCTAAGGAATAATTAAATTGTTAATATAAAGTTCCTTGGTGTCTTTTCATGGTAGTGATTTCTCTATTGTCAAGTACGATCAATGTTTTAAAATCATTGAATATTGGAGAATAATAAATTCTAGATTTGGGATATTAATGAAAATGATTTTAAGTCTGGAATCATTGCTTAGCATCTAAATTTCATAATTCTTCACAAGATTTAATTTCTAGAAACTCTTGCATGATAAAATTTTGAGCGTTGACATTTAATTATTCATGATTGTCGTTTGTCGTTTTGCTACATTTATAAATTGCTCTGGGTAACTTGTTCTCATTCAGTTTATGGAAACATTTCCCCAGGCGTCCCCCCGTCCCGGGTGCGTGGGGTGCGAGGGGTGTGCCACCCGACCTTGGGAGACGCGTCCCATGGAACACTGATCATAACCCTTGTTTTGAAGCTGAGATACAAAAAGTTCATCCCAATCCCAGCACATGCAACACATTGGTTACTCGAAGCCAATCCCCTGCTTTTGTTTGAAATACTACGATACCTCTTCCTACGTGGGTACATTTTGACTTATTTCCCATGGTGATCTGGAAGTTCATCCTTTCTTCTTGATAATTCGAAAAACATTCTCGTATTCTTGTCATGTGTCAGTAAGCTCCACTATCTATATACCAAACCTCAGAGGAGGCAGAACTTGCTAAGCAAGCGACTTCTTCTAGTATGGAAGCTAACATAGAATAATCATGATCCATGTTCCTCGTGCTCTCTTCTCCCTCTGGAGATTTGCGTGGGTCCTTTTGAGTTGATGCCCCGACGTCATGCTCCTGACTCATAGCAGATTATTTATTCCTGTTGCTTGATCTCTTCTCTGATACCATGTGAAAATTTCTGACACAAAATTCTACTGCAGTAACTGATTTATTTCTCCTACTTATTTCTCACAATAAGTTGTTTACAAAACCCTTCAGCAAACATTAAAATAAATTCTATTGCAGTTATCACATAATAGCATAGAGAAAAATAATAGTGATATACAAGCACAAGAATCAATCACATCAACACAGTTAACCCAATACGGGAAAACTGGTGCAGCAGATGAGGGTTTATTTAGTATTCTTCAGCAACAATCTCTTTACAAGCAATAATTCTGCAGTACATAGAGAAACCTTCAAGAAAACACCTGAGATCATTTTCCTCCTCAGCGAGGAGAAATTCTGACACCATAAAGACCCTTTATCCTTCACTACATCACCCCTGCATCATCTGCGTGAGGACCGTGTCATCCCTGCGTCATCTGCATGAGATCTCGTCCCTGCTTGCACTATCTCTCAAAGCTCTCCCTCTGCGCTATCTCTCTGAGGCACTGCGTCACCTCCTCCTCAGTCTCGGACTAAAGTTGAAACCCTCCTCTTCCTTCATCCTGCAACTGTCCCTCTAAAATCAACCTCCTTCTCCTTGAGAATCGATTTCCCTCAAGTTACTGAGTATTTGCCCGGTGTGTCTCCAAATGACTCTCAAGTCTTCTCTTATACTTTTCCTGTTGATGAATCAACAGTCGAGATTAAGTCTCTAATCAACGACTAAGATTAAAACAGATTTGCTCCTTGTCTCTTAGAAGCTTCTCACCCATATCTTTATTTATACCCATTAATATTTTTATTTTCCTAAGTCTAGACTTAGGAACCCATTAAAAATATTAATTATTTGAATAACTCCTCATCTGGGTGGAATCTCTCCAAACGATTTCTGGGTCTTGGAGATCTAATGTGTTCTAGTTCCTTCCCAAAATTTCGGAGCTAGAGCACATCCGATGCTACCCAAAATCAACAGTGGGCGCACTTTTGATGCAGGGAGGGCACCCGGTAGCCTTCGAGAGTCAAAAACCACTACCCCACAAGAGGTTGTACTCCATCTATGACAAGGAGATGCTAGCCATCATGGATGCGCTAGCCAATTTCAGACAGTACTTGGTGGGGAACAGGTTTAGGGTCAAGACAAACCACAATAGCCTCAAATTTCTCTTAGAGCAAAAGCAGTTGCCGAAGAGGCAGCAGAAGTGGGTGAGCAAGCTCTAGGTGTATGGTTGATGTGTTGTCTAGGAGACCGGCTACCCTTTCAGTGATGAGCATTGCCCCGGATTGGAGGGCACAATCACTGGTAGAGTACTCCAAGGACCGATTTGCATGTGAAGTTCTTGATGGGGTGGTGGCAGATGACCGATACATGGTGACGAACGAGGTGATTTACTTCATGACCAAATTTACTTGGTGGCCAACTCCCAATTGAGGGAGAAGATTTTACAGGCTGCCCATGACTCACCACTAGCAGGGCACTAGGGGTTCACAAAGACGTATAGGGCCATCACAGAGCATTTTGCATGGAGGGGCCTTAAGGATGACGTTCTAAGGCTTGTCAAGGAGTGTGACACATGCAAGAGGAACAAGGGTGAGCAGTGACACCTTGCAGAGTTGCTACAGCGTCTTCCTATTCCTGAGGGGACATGGGAGAGTGTGTCGATGGACTTCGTTACTGGGTTGCCCACAGTACAGGGCAAGGACTGTATTTACATTGTGGTGGACTGGTTGATGAAGTTTGCACATTTTTTACAGCATTGTAATATTGGCAACAGTATAGCAGTGTCAGCAACAACATAGATGCAGCATCAGAGTTGTACAATGGTTGGTGGGCAGTGGTAGGCAGTCTTAATGGCCAAACATCAGCAACGTGGATGATGTAGAAACAGGGCGTTGGAGCAGTTTAGCACTAGAACAACTTCCCTGCTAAGAGGGAGTGTTAGTTTTTGTAGCATCAAATGGTGTTCTAGTCTCGACAATTGTCAGAGAGGCTAAGAAACACTAGGACTCCAAAACCTAGAAAAGGTTTCAGGAAAATCCACTTAGAGATGCCTTAATTAAGTTAATTAATCAGTAATTAAATTTTTCCTAAGTCTAACTTAGGGAAAATGATTAATTAACAGTAATTAATTGAGGAAGGTGAGATTTCTCTAGAAAATCACATGGATCGACTAGGAAATAATCTCAACCATTGATTAAGTTTTAATCTTAGTCGTTGAAGTCCCAAAGTGAGATTATAAGAAGTCGTCGATGGGTAGATGGAAGAACACACTTGAGATTGATTTCCTTGGCAGTTCGATTTTCCAAAGAACAACAACATTCTACCGGAAAAGTTAGAGACAGGCGAGATGTAGAGACTATGTCTAGAGGAATTTTTCCAGTTTCGGAGAGTCAGAAAGAGGAGGCTGGAAATTTTCTCCAGGAGGCTACATAGAGGTAGTGCAAAGCCTCAATTGAGCAGTTTGATTTCGCTGAAGGGGAAGACGTTTTCAGTTATAGAGGCTGGAAATTTTTTCCAGAGGGTTGGAGAAGCATTTTCCCAGTCAACAGGAGGCATGACAGCTAGATTGGCAGTTGTTTCAGGTAGTGCATTTGGCATGCAGTGCTAGGTTGACGCAAAGCCTGCGTGGACCACTTGGACGACTAGCTTTTCAGAGGTCAGACGGTGTCCAGATTGCTTAGAGAAAGGGTAAAATCACTCAATAAATTTTTGCCAGTATTTCTCTTGGGTAGATACTCCAGTTTTGTGACATTTATTGTGTTGAAAAATGTAACTAGGTTTGGTCTTCAAAATATATATTTGAGTCATTATGTAATATACTTGTCAAAAGAATGAAAAAGAAATATTTTATTTTATTACAATGATTTGTTAAAGCATGGGTTTCATGCTTGGGTCATTTTTTATTAGTCAAAGTCCCCATTGTGGACTCCTAGGATTTATATTGAGTCATTGGAGTCATTGTACATTTTATGAGACCCTTTTTGGGTTTTTGAATCATGTAAAAAGATTTATTATTGAGTCAAATTAGGTATTTGACACCTCCACACCAAGTCGGCCTCAAACAAGGAAATTCGACCTCACCCCAAGCCTATATATACAAGAGATTGAATATATTTGCAGCACTCCCTCACTCACACACAAGTTCGATATCTAGAAGAAAGATGGAAAAGCGCGAAGAAGAAAAGGAGGCTAAAAGAAGTACAAAGTTGGAAAAAGAGAAAGGAAAAGAGAAAATCAAAGTTTGGGCTATCTCTCTCTCGTTTGGATTCCTCTGGGAGATCGAAGTTTTTCTTGTCTAGGCGAAGTTGTTGTTGCTACTACTGCTGCCATTTGCTAGGTCGAACTGTTGTTGCTTCAAGGTCGAAATTCTAAGTCGAAGTTGTTGGAAGAGGAGGCTGACTTGGTGGTTGGAGGAGGCTTGTGTCTAGGTTGAATAGTCTCAAGAAAACTATTGAAGGAAGAGATTCTGACTAAGTTTTCCCCTAGATAGGGATTTTTCCCTGGCAGAGTGCCTACATCTTGTGTCTTGTGTTTTTTTCTGATCTTCATACACACATAATTTGGTAATTGCTTGATGAAAGATAATATAACAAATAAGTAAAAGATGTTGATTTGGGGTAGCATTGGATGTGCTCTAGGCCTAAAATTTTGCAGGGAGGCTTGGGCACATGCATTCCAAAGAACTGAGAAACCGTTTTGGGAAATTCCACCTAGAGACAATTTTATTAAAATAATTAATATTTTTAATGGAGTTCCTAAGTCTAAACTTAGGAAAATTAAAATATTAATGGGTATTAATCTAATTGTGGGTGTAACTTCTAGAAAAAGATGGAGATCAAGTCAAAATAATCTGAGCCTTTGATTAGGAGTAAATCTAGGCCGTTGGTTGTCCAACAGAAAGGTATAAGAAGGGGCTTGAGGGTCATCTGGAAAACACACCAAGAGAGATCAAGAAATCGATTTTCTGAAGTGAGAAGTTCTCAGGAGGAAAATTCGATTGAGGAGATTTCTTGCAGTTGAGGGGCAGGGATAGCTTCCGGAGAGAGTGATTTTCTCAACCAGAGAATCATTAGCAGAGAGGCAGAGAGTAATCCAACAGTGGCAGTGCTAAGCCAGAGGGGTTGATGCAGAGCCACGCAGAGGCAGCATAGAAGCTAGTGAGGGGTCTGAAATTTGCAAAGCGAATTCAAGTTTCAGAAGCCGGGAGCTGGGGTGTGAAACCAAGAGGCAGAAATTGAATCCCCTGGGTAGCAAATCGACCAACTAGAGGATTGACATAGTCACCAGAGAGATTGACGTTGGGTTGACGCAGATATTGTGCAGAGGCAACCAAAAAATCCGGGGACAATCAATCAGGGGCTGGATCAGTTAGGATTTCTAGTGATAGTGTGAGGTAACCTCACAATTCTTTCTGCCAGTATTTCTTTCTGTAACTGAATAACCCTGTGAGGTATTCAGAGATGTATTCAGAATTTGCTACTGCTTAACAATAATAAACCCTCAAAGCTGCTGCATCGGTTTTCCTGTATTGGGTTTTCTCGGGGACATTTGTCCAAAAATAACAGTGTCATGTGTTGTATTTTCTTTCTTGCTCAATTTCTTGTTTCCGTATAATAATTAGTTAAGTGAAGGTTGCAGTAATATTTACTTCGATATTTGTCGTAGAACACGGTAAATAACTTTTATGGATTAACAAGTAGGAGAAGTAACATCAGTTTGCTGTAATAGGGATTCTGATGTAGGAATTTTCACAAAAGAAGCCAACGTAACTCAAGTAATTATCAAGAAAGAGAAATCTAACCCTAATTCTACTAGCATGGATTTCTCAAATGGTATCAGAGCTAAGGTCAAAGAAGATTGAAGATCACTTCATTGGCTTGAAGGAAATGATGACTCCCTCTATGGTAAGAATGGGATTCAGTACTGTAGGAAGTTGGGTCAAGAAGATCTTCTAATACTTATTCAAGAAGGTCAAAAGTCAAGGGTTCTTAGCTGCATTTACAGGTTCACTTAATGATGATAATGCATGGATCATTGATAGTGGAGCATCAAGGCATATGATAGGAGAAAGTAAACAACTTCAAATCCTATCAAAGGAACCATCTTCTCATGCAGTGGAATTGGGAGACAACAAAAACTATGCTGTTAGAGGCCTGGGATCAACATCTTTGAAGTTGGAGAATGGAGCTAAACTACATCTCAACAACATACTATATGTTCCAGGTTTGGAAAAGAATTTTCTTTCAATTTCTTGCTTAGAAGATAAAGGGGATAGAGTTTCTTTTGTTGATGGAAAGGTCTTGGTTTGGGGAAAAGATTCAAGTATTGATAAAGCTAGAGTTATTGGAGTTTGTGAAAAAAACTTATATAGAGTCATTAAACCACCTCCTCAAGCCCTAGTTCATATGGAAATCAATCCCATTGAGCTATGGCATACAAGATATGGTCATCTTCACTACAAGGTTATTCCCACTTTTAATTAACTAGTTCATGGCATCCCCGATATCAAAGAAGGTCGTGAAGGAGTTTGCAAGGGATGCTCTTTGGGTAAACATATAAGAAAACCATTTTCAAATAGTGAAACAAGGTCTAAAGAAATAGTAGACCTCTTTCATTCTGATGGGTGTGGGCCTATGTCTAACAAATCACTTAGAGATCATCTTTACTATGTGACATTCATTGATGATCACTCTAGAAAGACATGGCTCTACCTTCTCAAGAAAAAGGATGAAGTATTTGAAAAATTCAAGGAGTTTAGATCTGAAGTGGAAACCCTAATCGAAAGAAAAATAAATGCTTTGAGATCCGACAATTGTGGGGAATACACTTCTAAAGAATTGATTGCATATTGTAAAGAAGTAGGAATTAAGAGGGAGCTTATTGTTCCCTACTATCCCGAACAAAATGGAGCGGCCGAAAGAAAGAATAAGACAATTGAATAAGGTATACGAACAATGCTCCTTGATCAAGACTTACCAAAATTTTTGTGGGGAGAAGCAACAATGACAACGGTATATATTCAAAATAGAATTCCTCATAGAATTCTTGAAAATATGACACTTGAGGAAGCATTCACGGGCAAGAAGCCAAGTGTGGACCATCTTTGAATCTTTGGGAGTCTTGCCTATATCCAGATTCCAAAGGACAAACGAAAGAATTTAGATTCTACAAGCATCAAAGGGATATTTGTTGGCTATAGTCTCTCCTCAAAGGCATATAGAATCTAAATCAAGGAAGGAAGACATATTGAAATAAGTAGAGATGTTATATTTGATGAAAATCACGCATACAAAAGATCGAAGGACATTCCTATCGATTCCGATGACGAAGATATACCTATATTCGAAGAAGAAGAAGTACAACACGATAATCCATCTACAATTCAAGAAGAAGAAGAAGGACCAAGTGAACCTATGCAACCTATGATCATACTGAACACAAGGAAGAGGCCAAATCGGTTAAAAGCTACTCTTGAAGATGCTAAAGGACATGGAGCTACGAAAGGAACCTTTAGAGAAAGTAAAAGGCCAAAAAGATATTCTGCATATGCTACATATATGACTAAATTGATTGAAGTTGAACCATCTACATTTGAAGAAGTTGCTCATCAGGAAGTATGGAAGAAGGCAATGCGGGAAGAATATCAATCCATAATGAAGAATGGGGTTTGGGAAATCGTTCCTAGACCTAGTGACAAATCGGTAGTCACCTCCAAATGGATCTACAAGATCAAGCACGTTGTTGATGGAAGTATAGACAAATACAAAGCTAGATTTGTTACAAGGGATTTCTCTCAAAAGGAAGGCATAGATTATGAAGAAACTTTTGCACCCACTGCAAGGTATACTACCGTTAGATACTGGTTTCGTTGGTTGCTACAATGGGATGGAATATCCATGAAATGGATGTGAAGATAGCATTTCTGAATGGGACCATCGATGAGGACGTATACATTGAGCAACCTGAAGGCTTTGAAGTAAATAGAAAAGATACTCATATTTGTAGACTCAAGAAGGCCCTATATGGTTTTAAGTAAGCTCCTAAGGCATGGTTCGGTCTTCATGAATATATTTGAGTCATTATGTAATGTACTTGTCAAAAAAATGAAAAAGAATTTTTTTATTATTATTACAATAACTTATTAAAGCATGGGTTTCATGCTTAGGTCATCTTTTATTAGTCAAAGTCCCCATTGTTGACTCCTAATATTTTTATTGAGTCATTAGAGTCATTGTACATTTTATGAGACCCTTCTTGGGCTTTTGAATCATGTAAAAAGATTTATTATTGAGTCAAATTAGGTATTTGACACCTCCACACCAAGTCGGCCTCAAACAAGGCAATTCGACCTCACCTCAAGCCTATATATACAAAGAGATTGAATTCATTTGCAACACTCCCTCACTCACACACAAGTTCGATATCTAGAAGAAAGAGCTAGAAAAGTGCGAAAAAGAAAAGGAGGCTAAAAGAAGTGTGAAGTTGGAAAAAGAGAAAGGAAAAGAGAAAATCGAAGTTTTCGGCTATCTCTCTCTCTCTCTCGTTTCGATTCCTCTAGCAGATCGAAGTTTTTCTTGTCTAGTCAACGTTGTTGTTGCTACCATTTGCTGGGTCGAAGTGTTATTGCTTCAAGGTCAAAATTTTGAGTCAAAGTTGTTGGAAGAGGACGCTGACTTGGGGGTTGGAGGAGGTTTGTGTCTAGCTTGAAGAGTCTCAAGTAAACTATGAAGAGATTTTCACTAGGCTTTCCCCTAGATAGGGGTTTTGCCCTGGCAAAGTGCCTACATCTTGTGTCTTGTGTTTTTTGTGGTATTCATACACACATAATTGTGGTAATTGCTTGATGAAAGATAATATATCAAATAAGTAAAAGAAGCCAACATAATTCACAAGTAATTATCAAGAAAGAGAAATCTAACCCTAATTCTACGAGCATTGATTTCTCAACATAGTGTACTCAAAATTTTCTCACTGTTGCTTTATAATAAAAACCCTTAATTGTTGCATCAGTTTTCCCACATTGGGTTTTTCCGGGGACATTTGTCCAAAAATAATCGTCATTCTTTTGTGTGTGCCAGTATTTTCTCAGTTTCCAATTTTCCTTCTGTACTATTTTTATTTGTGAAGATTGTAGTGTGATTAATTTGTTGTTGTCGTAGCAATAAACTGCTAAATTAATTTACAATTAGAAGAATTAATTCCAGTTACTACAATAGAATTTCAGTAGTGCAACATTTATTGTACTTGGAATTTTCTCATTGTTGCTTAGTAATAAAAACCCTCAATTGTTGCATCGGTTTTCCCACATTGGGTTTTTCCGGGGACATTTGTCCAAAAATAATTGTCATTATTTTATGTGTGTGCCAGTTTTTTTAAGTTTCTAATTTATCTTCTGCAATATTTTTATTTGTGAAGATTACAGTGTGATTAATTCGTTGTTGTCATAGCAATAAACTGCTAAATTAATTTATAGTTAAAAGAATTAATTCTGGTTGTTGCAATAGAATTTTAGTAGTGAAATTTTCACGAAGTTGGCACAAATTTCTATGCAAAAGGGCACATAAATCGATTTGCTACAACACAATTTCCAAGGATTTTTGGGCATGAATTCAACGAGATAAGTTCGTTGTGCTGATTATCATTAACTGTTCTAATCATAGTTTTAAAACTCCGACTCGGCCGAGGATCGACTCCGACTCCGACTCTGAAACGGTAATGACTTGGCCGGCTCGATTTCAATGACTCGGTCGTTGTAAAAGATACATTAAATATTTATTTTTTTTATAAAAAACATAATTTTAAAGATTTTAAACATAATTTTAAAGATTTTCATTCATGTTTTCAAACACACGGCATTATAAGAATTTTGGGAATGGACTTTTGGGGAAGGGAGAGCAAACGGGAGAGCTAGGGTTCTAAGGAAGAAACCCTTAACGGCGCCGACAGTAACGAGGATCGAGTTCAGGCTCTGTTCAGGATTCTCTGCAGCGTGACAGCGCTGAAGGGGATCAGCGAAGGACAATGGTTCCGCCTCAGGGGGGGGCATCAAAGCCCTCCCCCTCACTGCACAGCCTAGGGCCTGAGGTCATCTTTGGATCTGTTGATCCGGACATTCTCAGCAAAGGGAAAAAGCAACAAGGAAATGACAATGATCCACCAGAAGAACAAGAGACTCAAGCGAACAACCCGAAGGTCACTTCATCTACTTGTTGACCTGTAGCCAAAGAAAGGCCGCGAATAGAACTGCCCGGAGATAAGATCGATAGAAGGATAGAGTTTATGAAAGATCACGCTATCATTGGAAAATTCATAGGGTTTTGGCCAACCGAACGAGCCTTAAATGGCTGGATTGCGGCAAAATGGAAGCCTAAGGGAGATGTCACTCTCCAGCTGGGACCAAAGGGCTTCTTCACTGCCATCTTTTTTTGCCTAGAAGACAAATACAGGATCCTAGGAGGAGGACCGTATTTCTTCAACTCGGCAAGTCTCTACATGAGGGACTGGATGCCCAGATTCAACCCTGACAAGGAAGATCTCACTTGGGCACCAGTATGGATCCGATTATACTCACTCCCCGATGAATACTGGGAAGAAGATTGTCTAAAGGGCATAGGAAACGGGGTGGGAGAATACATCAGGGCAGCAGACGAAACAAAAACCCGTAAGTATATCTCCTATGCAAGAATATGTGTCTTTATCCATCTGAATGAAGCTCTACCTGAGTCAGTTACCCTTGCCCATCACGACGAGGAGTGGATCCAGCCTCTCGATTATGAGCATGTGCCTTTCAGGTGCAGGAGATGCCATGCACTGGGGCATCTGTTTCGGGATTGCCCTCTCAATGCCAAAGCCAACTCCTCTGAATTGTCTGAATCCCCATCTCAGGATGGTTTCACCAGAGTCCCCAGTAGGAAGCGCTCGCATAAAAAGCCTCAGAATGGGTCCAAACCCAGCCTACCAAATCCCAGCATCCTGCTTCCAAAAATAGCTTTGACATTCTAGGCGATTTCTCAGATGATCAACCCCTTGATACTGATGGTATCCCTGCTCGCCCTTCCTCTTCCACCCACCCCCCTCCATCCAGCCCCCCACCCAAGTCTAAATCTCCCATGATCATCCCAACCTAAGCAGGAATCCGAAAGACACACGGAGATCCCAAATGAAATGGAGGTGGATGGGAAGACGATCCCTCCGCAGGACTCAGAGACCAATCAAGAGGAAACCAGTGAAGTGCAAAAAATGGAGGAAGAGCCAGAAAGCATAGATCTACACGGTCTGGATATCATTGAACTGGAGCTAGCTTGCAAAAAAAGGGCATATGAATCCATCTCTGAGACAGATCTAGAAAAGTTGGAAGTCATCATCTCCAGAGCTTTCCACCAACACCAACTAGGCATACAACCTGGCAGCACTTGGGATGGCAGCTTGCGTCCAAAGGAAACCAAAAAAAGAGGGAGGAAGACAGATCTCCAGAGAACAATAGAGATCGGAAAACTCCTGGTGGACTCCGGTAGATATGCGAAGCTGACGAAGTACTACAGCCCTGCCCAAACTAGTTGAACCATGAAGCTCGTATCCTGGAATTTAAGAGGGCTTAATAGCCCAGGAAAATATAGGATGTTAAAAAACATGATCAAGATGGAAAATCCGCAGATGTGTTTCCTCCAAGAAACCAAATGCAATAGTACTACGCTGGGTCGCATACTCTCAAAGGCCTGGCCAGGATGCCGATCTGTTGCTGTGGATGCTACGGGAGCCTTTGGTGGGCTTGCAATAGCTTGGAACACCCAAGCTGTATCGCTCACTGATTTCCACGCCTCCCATCACCTCATTCAAGCCGCCTTTCACATTCTAGGCACCAACATACATGGTAACCTATCCAACTTCTATTTTCCGCAGGACACTGGAAGTAAAAGAGCGCTCCTCGACACCATTGAAGCGCTAAGCTCAAATAGGCAACATCCACTTTGGATCGTTGCAGGGGGCTTCAACATGATAACCAAAATAGAGGACAAGATAGGAGGCAGAACCAGATTGGAACCTGAAGTAGATCGCTTCAAGGACTTCATCCAAAACGCTCTCTCATAGATATACCATTCTGTAATGGCACTTTCACCTGGAGCAATCGCAGAGGTGGCAAGCATTAGATTGCTTCTAAACTAGATCGCTTCCTGATCTCGGATAATGCGGTGCATCTCGGAGGTGATCTCACTGCTGCAATCTTGGCCCACTCTGGGTCGGATCACTGGCCGATCGCTTTGCAAGGCAGCGACCAGGGGATCGAACCAAAAGACCTTTCCGTTTTGAGGGATTTTGGCTAACACATCCAGCATTCAAGGACTTCGTCAGAACCATATGGGCCTCCTTCATCCCACCAGAGGGCTCAAAAATGTACCAGCTACAGCAGAAATTGCGATTTCTAAAAAGTCACCTAAAACGCTGGAATCGGGAGACCTTTGGGAATATTTTTTAGGCACAACAGGAGCTCAATCAGGAGCTGAGGGATCTCCATCAGAAAATAATTAATACTGGGCACACGGAGGCAACCTTGGACAAAGAACGACACATACACAATCAGCTTGAAGAAAGAAGAAAGCAGGAGGAAATTTATTGGAGGCAAAAATCAAGGGTCAGATGGCTAAAAGAAGGAGAGCGCAACACCAAGTTCTTCCATAGAACTATAGTGCAGAGAAGGATGCATAATAAGATTCCTTTCATCCAGAACCAAGAAGGGGCAAAAGTTGAGGAGCATGAGGAAATAGAAGAAATTCTCCTCAATCATTTCCAGCGGGTACACCAAGAGCAGGCAGTGGATCGGCAACGGGCGATTGGAAAAATAACCAGCAATATTCCTAAGCTTGTCACAGAGGAACACAACGAGTTACTCATGCGCCCAATTCTTATCCAGGAGGTAGATGAGGCAATGGCGCAGCTCAAAGAAGGTAAGGCCCCCGATCCAGATGGTTTCACGACCACGTTTTTTCATGCTTTCTGGGATTTGATTAAAATGGAGGTTTGGCAAATAGTAGAGGAATCCAGAGCTCTGCGATGGCTTCTCCCCTCCCTCAATTCCACTTTCATTACTCTCATCCCCAAAGAGGAAAACTCCATTACACTTGATAAATTCAGGCCCATTGCTCTCTGTAACGTCATTTATAAAGTCATATCCAAAGTTATTGCTAACAGGTTAAAACCTCTTCTACCCATGCTCATCTCTCCGGAGCAGTCGAGTTATGTCGAAGGCAGACAGATAATGGACGGCATTATCCTCACGCATGAAATCATTCATTCGCTCAAGCAATCCAAGCAAGCTGGTATGTTACTCAAACTTGATCTCTCCAAAGCTTTCGACAAGCTCAGCTGGTCTTATATTCAACATATGTTGAAAGCTTTTGGCTTTTGCTCCACTTGGGTTCGCTGGATCATGAGCCTTATCACCTCCACTCATTTCTCCATCCTTGTCAATGGTTTTCCCTCCCGCCCTTTTAAACCCTCCAGAGGCATAAGACAAGGGGACCCCCTCTCCCCTTTCCTATTTGTGATAATGGCTGAAGGACTTGGCAGACACATCAAGCAAGCCCTCCATTCTAATCAGCTCAGAGGAATCTCTATCCACAATTCCCCGGCCTCCTCTCATCAGCAATTTGTTGATGACACCATGCTCTATGGTTATCCCTCGGTTCAGGAAGCCTCTTGTTTGAAATCCCTGCTCAACAACTTCTCTGAAGCCTCTGGCACCTAGGTCAATTGCTCCAAATCACAAATCTTCTTCTTCCACACCCCTCCGTCAGTTAAATCTGCCGTTTCTCGTATCCTAGGCTTCCACACCGCCTCTCTCCCATCCACGTACCTTGGAGCTCCCCTCACTGCCTCGGCCTTAAAGCAGCCTGCTTGGCGCACTCTTCTTGAGAAGCTCGATTCAAAACTCAATCTATGGACTCACCGCTCCCTCAATCTAGCTAGTTGGGTTGTGCTTATTAAGTCCATCCTCCAAGCCATGCCTCTCTATCTTTTTTCTATCCTTGCTGCACCAAAGTGGGTATTAAAATGGTTGAGAAACTTGCAGCGTGACTTTTTGTGGGGAAGCTCAGCCACTAATCGCAAATGGGCACTTGTGAAATGGGATACTGTCTGCAGGCCCAAAATCAAAGGCGGCATAGGACTTAGAGATCCAGAGTACAGCAACACCATCATGAACGCCAAAATATGGTGGCAATGGGTGACTAATCCAGATAAGCTATGGGCTAAAATATGGACAGCCAAATATACCAACAACATGCCCCAAGCAGAGCTCATAAGATTCACGCCCACAAACAAAGGGTCACTTATTTGGAATGCCACCAAGCAGCATCATCAGCTCATTCAGAAGCACAGCTTTTGGGAAATTAGGAATGGTCACAGTGCTAGATTTTGGACTGACGCTTGGAACCAATTGCCCAAACTCTCGAGTGATCTTCCTTCAATGATCATTCCAAACAGACAGGAGCAGCAGCAGGCAACCGTCCATCGATTCTGGGAACAGGAAACGGAAAATGGATTCAGGAAATGGCGACCAAGTAATCAGATAACCAGTATCACAAGCACTCAGGAAGTAGCAGCACTTGAGAACGAGTTAAAGAAGAGAAGCATCCGGTATGAGAACAGCGATGACATACTCAGATGGGGCTATCTACCTAGAGGATCTTATTCCACTTCCAAAGCCTATAATCTTATAGGCGACTTCCCCACCAGGCCGGATCCTCTCTGGGGGAGAATTTGGGGCTTCAAAGCTTGGCCCAAAATCTCCCACTTCCTCTGGATGGTTGGGCACAAAAAGATTCTCACCTGGGATAAGCTGAGGAGACGCAATTTCCAAGGTCCTTCGATATGCCACAACTACTTTCAAAATGAGGAAACCTTGCAGCATCTTCTGGATACATGCTCAATCGCCAATCAGCTATGGGAGAAGGTTGGCTTCAGATGTCAAAAAAGATGCAAAGGAACTGGCGACATCATTGATACCATCCGACAGTGGCCAAAAAGCCCCTATGATTGTGAGATTCTCAACTACCTGTGGAACATTATCCCGGGCACAGTATTATGGAACATTTGGAAGGAAAGGAATAGGCACATATTCAAAAACAAGAGCTCGCCTATTGAGGAAATCTGGAGTAGACTGCATGGCAATCTCAGAGAAACTATGCTTCTTCGATCATGGACAAAAGAGGACCTTCCTACCACAGACAATGAGAAAAACATCCTCGACAATTGGAAGTTGCAGCTGCCACAAGAGTATGCCATGCATCAGACAACGAATTGCAATATCAAGGAAGTCAGAAGCTGGATTGCCCCACCCATCAACTCATACAAACTCAACTTTGATGGAGCCTCTAAAGGCAACCCTGGGCCAGCAGGATTTGGAGGTATTATTCGAAATCACAACGGAACCCCCCTACAGATCTACTTCGGCAATATCGGATGGGACACCAATAACTCCGCGGAGTTGGAGGGACTCTGGCAAGGGCTCCTAGTAGCTAGGCGACTCAATCTTCAACCGTTGATAGTGGAGGGCGATTCCCAGATCCTCATCAACATGGCCACGCGCATTCAGAATGGCTCTCAAGCCAGAAAAGTTGCTGACAGTTGGAGACTAGAAGCAAAGCTAAATAACATTGCTCATGAGTTGCGCAATCAGAGAGCCCTCTCCTTTCACCACACAAGAAGAGAAGGTAATAAGATTGCTGATCTCCTAGCCAATATCGGGGTAGAAAGTAACCAAACCTTCCTATCGGGAAACTTGGACATCATCCCAAGCAACCAACAGACTCAGGACTGTGAGAGTCTCCTCCAAAGCGACGCTGAATCCCCGAATGCGGGTGCTGGCACGTCAGATGGGGTCGAGCCACATGCCCAGCATGTGCCGCCCCGTGCTAACAATACAGTTTAATGGGATATCGCCGCCAAAGGATATTGTTCAGTTGCCCGAGCTCTAGGCATTCAATGCCGAGCAGGGTGAAACGATGGGGATGCAGGACGTAGTTAATGCTCGCTCTCATCAAGGGAAGGATGCAAGTTTTCAAGGGGAAGGTGAATCGATGCAAGCTCATTGGTATGGTGAAGCTGGGGCGGTGCAGGCGCAGAGGAATTCTGGACGGGTGGATGTTTTACCACCTCAATTCGCAGTCTTGGCATTCCGTCGCTGTAACTCAAGTAATTGCCTCAGGTGGGAGCAACAATTTAAGGGCAATCGAAGTAAATTGGATGCGAGAAGGGAAATTTCTCCCTCAGGCAAAGTTTGCTCGGTGGTTATTACGCCTGTGTGTGGTTTGTGGCAAAGTCCGCACTGTGTTTGTTATTACAATTCACTTCAGGTACACGAGGGAGGCAACGGGGAGTCCATGGCAAAGCTGCGAGAACAACAACCGAGCAGAAGGGGACCTGGGCGAGGTTCATCTTCTCGCCCCCCTGCAGCAGATGAGCACCATCACTGCTACTGCTGCTACTGCTACAAGAGGGCAAAAGCCACACCAATTCAAGCCGGGCAGTTCATGGAGGTTGGCAGCTCAAGTGAAGGAGAGCCAATGCTTCCAGCATTCGGCTCAGTCGTGTTCACCCTGGGCAGCTCAAAGGATAAGGCAGGTATCAATGCTCATATTTCAGTTCTTTTCACTAAAGTTCCTGAGGGCAATGATGGTGGAAAGCTACCAGGTTCGGCGGAGCCACCTCCAGAGGGCATTGGTGAGGAGAGTCCTGTGTTGCAGCCACCAATTGAGGCGGGCACCTCTGGGAAAGAGATCCTGCAAGCCCCTTCTCATCCCCCGGAGCCGGAACCTCAAGCCACCGCAAAGGATCCATGGGCCATTTGGGAAGGAGTCCCTGAGGGCCAAGGTTGGAGATATATCGTGGAAGAAGAGCCCGAAGACTGATCCTCCGATGCACGCACCAGCACATGCCTTTCTCTCTCGGCTCTGGTCTAAGCTAAAGGTCTCTGCGGGTATTTGGGTTTTGCTCGTCACTGTGTTTGTTTATTTTCAGTTTTTAATATTGTCTTGTTTATGTCGGTCTCGCGTTTGGACAAGGTCCACTGTAAGTTCTTTGATGGACAAGGTTCACAGTCAGTTTTTGATGGAAGCCCCTGCATGGGCCGTCCCGTTCATGTTTAGCTCAGCGTTGTTCTATGCTCTGGTGTAGTCATGTCTTTTTGGTCTTTTGCCTCAGCAAGTTTTGGAGGAATGTTGGAATGTCCTGTAGGTGCTACCCCTGCGAGGGAGCTTTTTGCATCAAGTTAAGCTATCCAAGGTGCCACTGCTGGCCCTGGACAGCCTGTCTCACTGTATGTAAAGTTTTCCTGTAAATATAATACAATAGACTAGCTAGCTTTTACCGAGAAAACACACAGCATTATAATATAGATGGAAGACCAACATATGATCAAAGTAGGCTCATGAACCAATCCATTATATCAAAATGGTACCCAATGGCAATACATAGTCAACTGTCATACATGATCAAAGACTCAAAAAAAAACACATAACCAAGGAGGCTAGAAGTGGCCTCTACAACAAAAGTAAATTGTGACCAGACTCCAGTACTAGTACTACAACCACTGGCTAGTAGCTACTACCAAAGGAGCCAAGATCATGTCAATCAATCTATGGATCATCATCAGAGTCAAACAGGGGGCCCCATGACTCCTCCTCATCATCATCATCTCCAACTGCAGTTGTAGAAGTGGTACCACTAGTAGGTTGTGCAACTGCAGCAGATGCAAGCTGAGATAGAGTAGATATGCGGCTACGCTTCTGTCGTGGCTGAGCAGAGGAAGCACCTACAACTGGAGCCCTTGCTGGCTGTGAGACTGAGGCTGGTGGATTGGGATCTGCATTCAACTGAACAGCATGTTCAAGTTCAACTGATGTCTCGATATCTAAATCTAAATCAAGATCCTCATCAGGATCAAACTCTGTTGGACGACTCTCCACTACCCAATCTGATGTTGGATCAATGTCTTCCAACACAATGGGATCTGAATCAAGTCTTTTGTTCAAGTTTTCAACAAATGGTTTCATCTGAGCCGGAGGTTGTATTGGACATAAACTAGATCATTTAACCGTTTTTTATCCAAACGGTTTATCTTCTTTGTGTTACTTGGGAGCAGGAGCAAAAACGGGAGCGAGAGCGACATTTTCATAAGCTCCTGGTTTGGGAGCGAATCCTAGAGGAGTTCGACAACCAATGTCACTAACATCAAGGTACATAGAGGGATTGGTGCTCTTGATTAAATACGAGTTCCATACCCTAATACATGACAAAATTCAATGGAAACATTGCAATCCTCCAATCCTGAAATCCTGAAAAACTGATAAGTTTGCTAGATTTTGAATGAAATCTAAAATTCTACTTTCTCCATATGAAATCCAATGAGGCCGGAACCACTCTCAAACATCCTGAGTCATTTCATGGTAATGTTAACAATTTAAGTAAAAGGATGAAAATGAAGATTAAGGAGAATGTCACTTTTACTTTAAGAATTTAACATTACCATGAAATTTGAATAGCATATCAATAGTAGAGAGCATTTGAGTGTGTTAAATAGAGTTTGGGAGGGGGAAATGGACCCCAAATAATATTTAGCTAATTCATAAAACACCTTGAAGTCCAAACCAATCAGCAAACCCCTTAAAATTTCATTAAAGTAATGTTAAATTGTTGTTTTAGTGGGTTACGGACCGTTGTTTGTGACTCGGCCGAATCAGTACGGGAAACGGCTGAGTTGGCTGAGTCAACCATGACTCGGCCGAGTCATGGCTAACTCGGCCAACCAAGCCGTTTTTTGTACAGAGTCACTCTAGAGGGCAATGGAACGGACCAACTTGGCCGTTTCCGTTTCGAAACGGCCGTTTTTTAAAACTATGCTTATGAGAGTATTAAAACATTTTCTAACCCTCAAGACACTTTACATCATGAACTTTACAATTTTACATCCTAAGGGGGAAAACCCATTTGAAATAGACCCTCATAAACCACCCAGATCTGCGACCAAACATAATCTAGCAGATCAACACACTAGGATTCCCCTAAGATTCTAATGACAAAATCCATTCCGGCTTTGGGGTTAGGCGGAAGGAAAACTCTGCCGATCATGGATCAGTGAGACAAAATACCTTCCGGAACGTAGATTATCACAAGAAAATTAGGTCCACCTAGGCAATTTACATACATGACTCAGTTCTGCTAAGATTATTTACAATTTACACATGCAGACTGGGTTTACAACATAATATGATCAAGACGACAATGACTGTCGAATGCCACGGACATGTCGATTAAGCGCTATCCCTTTTGCGAAAAAAGGGGGTGTACTGCTATGGCAAGTTGACACGTAGTGGTTAACATCTGGCTCTACTTGGGGACACGTTGCTGCACTGCCGGAATGTGAGAATCCAGAATCTGCATCCACGCAACATACAACAAAAATAAGTAGCGTCCATTCAAAAATCATCATATAATTTTTAAGCACATGAGAGATAGAAGCTCTTCATTTACTAACAAGGAAAGCAAATCTAACCCTAAAACATAAATAAAATGTTGAAATAACAAGGAGTATGGTTAGAAATACAATACAAAGGATGCCCTATGGCATCAGATATCTTCTTTGACGAACAGCTTGAGCATTTGGCCATTCGCAAGTAGATCAAGTGGTTCGCCATCCAATCTGCTCAAGTGGAATGAGTTTGGTCCAGCTATATCTCGAATGATGTACGGTCCCAGCCACAAGCTATCGAACTTCTTATGTTTTCCTGGTTTCTCATTCTTGCGATCCCAAAGAAGTACCATATCTCCCACCTGCAAAGATCTAGATCGAGAGAATTTATCAAAGCTTTTCTTAATGTTAGATTGATGTTTACACATAGCATCAAAAGCTGTCCTACGAGGTTCATCTAACTCCACAATCTGATCTATTCTATTCTGAACAACATCTTTATCAGTAGAAAAATTCTGAAGGAGCTGATAAGCTGGCAATTTCAGGTGCATAGGTAAGGTTACATCCAAGCCATAAACCAATTCAAAGGGAGATTTACCAGTAGCTTTCTTCTTAGTGATTCTATCTGCCCATAAGGCATACTTGATTTTGCTATCCCGTGATTTCTTATTATCTCCTACTATCTTCTTGATAATGGTTATGAGATTCTTGTTACTTGATTCAACCAGACCATTACCCTGAGGATAGTAATTTGATGAATGAGACAAGACAATGCCATACTTGAAACAAAAAGATGAAAACTCTGAGGAACTAGAAGCTTTGGCATTGTCAGTAGTGATCTTACCAAGGACACCAAATCTAGTAATGATATTATTTTCAATGAAATCCATAATAACCTTTTCAGTGGCATTCTTAGCAGGAATGGCTTCAACCCATTTAGTGAAATAATCTGTAGCAGTCAAAATCCATGAGTAGCCATTGCTAGAATTTTCATGGAACTTCCCTATGAAGTCCAGACCCCAAAGCTGAAAAGGTGCCTCTACAATGACAGGTTGTAGGGGCAGGGCAGCAAGCTTCTATTTTCCAATGAAAAGTTGACAGACTTGACAAGTTCTAACAAACTTATGCACATCAGAAAAAATTGAAGGCCAATAATAACCGGCTCTCAGGATTTTGTGGGTGGTAGTTCTAGCAGCATAATGACCACCACAAAATCCTGAATGAAACTCAGAGATTAATTTCTTGGACTCAATGTCATCAACACACCTAAGCACTATGCCCTCAAGATTTCTCCATCCAAGGCCATCCTTCATAAGGCAATACTTAGTGGCTTTTAGTCTAAGAGCCCTCCTCTTATGAGCAACCAAATGGTTAGAACATGCAAGATTCATCAAGTAATAAACTATGTCCTTGTACCACTCATGCTCTTCTAATCTTTGCAACTCCGGCGAAGATAGATCGCTAAGACAAAACAAACCAAGAGTCTTTTCGTTACCTTCAATTAGCATCTGAGCCAAACCTTGGCCTTTGACTAGCTTGGTGGGTCTGATCTCTAAATCATATTCTTGTATTTTAGTAACCCACCTAGCGCGAATCCCTATGCAGTCAGTTTGAGTTAATATATCTTTAACAGCAGAATGTGGGACGAAAGAAATGATTTTAGAGTAACCCACATAAGTTTTGAATTGCTTAAGAGACTTGACCAGGGCATAAGCTTGCTTTTCCATGGTATTGTACTTCAATCCGGAATTTTGAAGTGCTCTACTCATGAAAGCAATAGGTTGCTCGTGACCATATTTATTCTTTTGTAACAGGACACCAGCAATGGTATCTTCGGAAGAGAAAGAAAAAATCATGAAATCCTTGGAATAATCGAGACTAACTAAGACAGGAGCTCTTGCAATAGCGCATTTGATTTCTTGAAAAGCCTTTTTGTCGTCTTCTTGCCAAACAAATTTTGCATCTTTCCTTAGAAGACTTTGAATAGGCTTAGCTATTTCTGCGTAATTTGGAATAAACCTTCTAATAAAATTTGTCTTTCCAAGGAAACACTGAAGGGATTTGAGATTATGAGGAAGGGGAATCTTTTGGATTGCTTCAATTCTTTCAGGATCAATCTTGATTCCATCCTTAGAAATGATATGGCCAAGTAATTTCCCTTTTATTACTCCAAAAACAGACTTAGCTGGATTCAAAGAAATCTCATATTCTCTACATCTATCGAAAACCTGCCTAAGATGATTTACATGACTGATACCATCTTTAGAAAAAACAGTAAGATCATCTTGATAAATCTCAATAAATTTCTCGATTAACCCCTTGAAGGCATAATCCATAGCCCTTTGGAATGTAGCCCCAACGTTGGTTAACCCAAACGGCATTCTTATGTATTCAAAGGTACCCCATGGCGTGGTGAATGTGGTTTCATGACGATCTTCCTTTTTAACCCATACCTGATTGTACCCAGAAAAACCATCTAGCAGTGACATCATTCCAGAACCGATTACTCTTTGCAACAAAGTTTCCATGTTTGGCAAAGGGTAATTATCTTTCTTGCATGCTAGATTAAGGTTTCGAAAATCGACACAAAGCCTTATCGTACTGTTCTTTTTCCTAACACTAACCAGATTTGAACACCATGTCGAATGCCTTGTTTGAGCGATAATTCCTGCTGCAAGCATTTTTGCAAGCTCTTTCTAAACCAAAGGGGCTAATTTAGGATTAATTTGCCTAAGTTTTTGGCGAAATGGTTTAGTGTTTTCATCTTTTAAGGGGATAGTATGTTCCATGACATCTTCCCTGTAGCCCTTTAATTCATCATAAGAAAAAGCTAAAACATCTCGATATTCACGAAGTAATTAGTTAACTTTTTTCTTTCCTCCACACTAGTACCTTTACCAGTTTTAACAATCTTTGGGTTTTCAAAAGTACCAATGTTTATCTCGAGATATTCGCCTGGGTCCAACTTATTTTCTTCTCTCAACTTTGTGGCATCATGCCGATCAAAATGTTGCTCTAAGGCAACCACATTCTTAGGAGTAGGATTTATGATATGCTCATTTTTTAAAGATCCATCCTCCTCAGAATCTATTCGAAAGTTCTCAAACTCATCCAAACTATTAAGAAAACGAATGACTTGTTTTTCATCATTAAAGACTTGCCAATGCTCTGAATTATCTGGAACAAATGGTCTAAATATTACTTCCATTTTGATTTTATCCTTAATTAGCTCATTAGATCATTGGAAAGTAGTAGCAGCTACGACAAGTTCATCTGCCAAACTATTTTGCTCTCTTGGGATTGCTTCGAGGTCAAGGGCATCAAAGTGCTCCATGGTATCCCATACAGCATTCTGATAATTTCTTAATCTTTGATTTTTACATGTGAATTTATTTTTAAGCTGCATGATAATTAAATCAAAATCCCCCTTGATGCTAAGCAACTTAATCTTCAAAGATTTTGCCAATTCAAGACCCAACAATATAACCTCATATTCAGCAACATTGTTGGTTGCTTCAAATTCTAATCGATAGGCAAACTTGAAAATGTGATTAAGGGGAGATTTAAACACTATTCCAGCACCTTTACCATGCCTAGACGATGCACCATCGAAGTACATGTACCAAACTCTATCATTGAGATCCTTAATCTTATCATCGGGAGGAATTATGAAATTA
>APFE031613515.1:51511-61715 GCA_000404065.3 Pinus taeda
CAAGATTTGCTTGGGAGAGGGTTTTTCACCATATAACCTAGCCAAAATGTCATCTTCATTTTCAAGGTTATTTATACTAAAAGTTGATGAGGGATTCATAACATCACGACTATTTTCTTTGATCTCTATCCAGTCATCCATAGACAAATGAAACTTGCTAACTACCACATTTATTTGATCACCTGCCCCAAACATCCCGTTATCTAAGATCCTTCTAACGATGGGGAAAGTGGCCTCTTCATGAAGAGCATCACAAATCCAATAGTAAGGAGGAGCATTATCAACCAAATTAGTAAACGGATTAGGAGGTCTTTGCTCACTAGACTGACCCTTCTTTTGCCAATTTTTATTTCTGTTATTATTATTTCGAGGTTGGAAGTTTTGCGTTTGTGATCTTTCCATTTGTATCAACCTATTCTGCAAAGTGGCTATCTCCTTGTTATGATTAATTTCCATGGTTCCAATCTTTTGAAGCAATTTGAGAACAATTTCGCTTTCAGGCTCTTGAACTGCTTTTCCTTTAGGTTCTTTTAGTTTCGTAGCAGCCCTATCGAAACCTGGGATCTCAGACTTCCCAGATGCTGCCTTGTCCTTTTCAAGCTCTATAGCTAAGGTCTGGCAATCTCTATAATCATTAAGTCTAGCAAGCCTTAATTCATAAGATGGCTCAGGGCTAAAGGCATCAATGTAAAAAACTCGAAGAGATTCTTCGGTAGGTTTATAGTCTTGAGGTAATTCTCTAACAATACCATTAAACCTTTTGTTAAATTCTTCAACAATTTCATTCTCTCTCTTTTTTATTATGCTGATAGCTTTTACGAGGTGTCTTCCTTCTCTCTTATCTTCATATTTTTCTTTAAAGGCATCAATGATCGATTCTAAGGAATCAAATGAATTTTGAGGCTTTTCAGTAAACCATTCATGAGCATCGCCCCCCAAGGTTAAAATAAAAAGAGTCATTCTAACATCCTCATGATCAAAATCAAAAGACCTTGCGTACTTAGCCATCCATATACTAAAATCTCTCATATGCGAATTTGCACTAATCGCATTATCTCCCTGAAAGCTAGGGAACTTATCTATCCCAAGTGATGGAAGAGCATTGGGATACCCTGGAATGTTAGAAAAATTGCAAGGGGCATACATATCCATGATGTCGTGCCCAACTGGACTAGTAAAAAGCAAATGGATATCAGAGAGGGCTTCTTGTCCGAGTTTAACAAGAAGTGTACGAGACGAGAGTTTGTGTAATCGTACCCTGAGGGCCCTTTCAAGATCAAGAGTAGGATTGCACAGACTGGTTGGATGTCTTCTAGTATACACTCTTGCAGATAATATATGAAGTGGAGTCGCCACCCGGACAGGAAGTGAAACACGGAAAAGCTTGAAATGAAAGGACCAAGGACAGAAAAAACTCTATCCCCGACAACGGCGCCAAAAAATGTTGTCGCACAGACTGTCACGACAACACTCAGACTAGGGGCTGTCACCCTGATCCCCGATCTCTCCGTTTAAGCCTGTCTCTCGCGGCTAAGGGGGGTAGACCCTATGGGAAAATGGATGACCAACTGAAGACTAGTTGGGTTGGGAGACACGAGGGGGAACAAGCACTTAATTGATTTTACTAAGTTAATGGACCAGTGCCTTATGAAAGAAATAATTAAACGATTATTTATTAAATGCTGCAAAAATATGAATTCATCAGCAATCGTTTACCATCAAACAACTCAAACAAAGTTTAACTTTTACCAAATGCGAGATAATGACTTAATGATACTCCAGCAATTAAAATTTCAAAAGATAAAGTGCTTTAAACAACCACGTAAAATGCTAACCAGAGATCACATTCATGTAGTTAATCTTCAGATGAACATTAAAGCATGTTAAACATTAATTCCCACATCAAAATTTTAGCCTCAACAGAAAAGATAAAACATAAGAAATTCCTGAGCCAAGACTGAAACTAGCAAACAATTTCCAAAAATATTTTTATATTTTTCAAATGAAACAAAATTAAAGACTAAATGGAACTTTAAAAAAAAAAATCTAAATAATATCAAAATTTTATAATTTTATGATTTTTATGATTTTTTTTTTTTTTGAAAAACTAAACGAAATAACTTAAATCCTAAATATAAATCTAAAACTAAAGAAAGAATTTATTAAATCTAAAACGAGAAAATGATCAAAGTTAAAAATGTTTAACTCTAAAGCTATACGGTAATTTAAAATCCTAAATTTACATGACAAAACTAAAATTAAAACTATCTAATCCTAAAACTAAACTTCGAATTTGAAACTAGAACCTAACAAAAAAAGGAATAAACCTATTCAAGCCTAAATCAAAACAAAACCAAAAAAAAAAAAATCGAAAATCAAGGAGTGGGTGACCTTAACATCTTACCCACGCATACAATTCACGGTTTTTTCTGTGTGTGCAGGTAAGAACCCAACTAGCCGAGCGTGGAATCAACATAGAGATAGCAGCGTGAGGAGCTTAGGCTGGAGGCGGAGATGTTTCTTGGTGGGACGCTGCAAATTTGGCAAGCTCTAGGGACAACATGCAAGGGAAAGAAATCCGCGGGAATGGCACCACGCTGCTAATTCGTTTTGCAGGTTGGAAGGCGCTCAAAAGAAAACGCAAGAGCAGAAATGGCCGCTGCAATGTTGTAGGTGAGGGACGGCCAGATTTGCTGCGTGATGGTACTTCGACAACAACGGTAGCGTATGTGTGTGACTGCGTGGGAGAAAGATAGCAAGGGTGCAGGTGATGTGTGGCTGAGGGTGAGAATGGAATACACAGAAGTTTGAAGAAGGGGATGGACGTTTTCAAAAAATAGAATCCACGTTTGTTTTGCCTCTTACTTGCAGGCGCGATGAGGTTGACGATGGCTAAATAACTGGACGTGATGAAAGCAGCTACAATAGAAACATGGAGAGGAGAGGTAACAGCGTATGGTTGAGTGGATACAACCGCAGGGGTGGATAGAAATGTTTGTATATGGCTGCATTTACAGGTTCGGGAGGACGGACTGCAGATTTGGGGCAACGAATTGATGAAGAGGATGTGTTTGCTAATGAGAGAGCTGGCCTGAAGCAGCATTGAAGATTTGACAGATGTGATGGCATCAGGATGCTTTCCACACAGACTTTGAAAAGAGATTGATGGCAGGGGAACGATGATGAAAAGGGAACAGCGCTGAAACTATTTCTCAAAACCCTGTCCCTGCAACAGAAAAGAATATCCAAAAAGTAATATGCACAAAAAATCGAAACTAGTACCCAAGATCAGCTAAACAATTACAGCATTTACAACTTTTCAACTCTTAAACAGCCAGATTTATCAATAATCAACAATAGTAAAAAAAAAAACAGATTTGCAATAAGATGCTTTAGGAAAAACTCTCATGCAACTCAGAAATAAACTCTAAATGATAAACCCAGAATCAAAATTGATTGGGCTCTACAAGAGAGTGCTTTGCAGGAGTTGGTTGGTTCAGCGGAGAACTTCCCCAAACGCCCACTAATTTTCTCATCAAGGGTTTCCTACACAGCTCACTTCAACCATCAATAAAGAGAGAAAATAGTACTAGATCCCAGATGTAATGGAAATACCTGCCATTATTTCAGAAATTCTAATACCATTCAAACCCTAGCAAGTGAACAAGATATCTGTGTTCAGCAATACTCTATATTAAGCTATTACTAATGGCTAAAAACAAAATTATGCAGAAAATAAAACAGCTCACAGCACTTCAGGAGAGTAACACCAGCAAGATTTCAATCCCAAAGTCTTTCTTTATTAGCACCAGAAAACGTTTACAGAAGAGCTTTCTTCAGCACAAGACTCACAAATCAAATGATCTCAAATGACCCCTAGCACCCTATTTAAAAGAAAAATTCCCAACGGCTAGTTCGAGTGATCCATGTCAAAATGATCTCAACCGTCGATGAGGATCAAGATATCTCTTAATCTCATCCGTCGAATTTTTAATGCATTAAAAAAATTGAAATTCTGCATTTATTTACTCAAAAATTATTATTTATTATTTTTTAGGTTTTTATTCTATTTTTTATTATTTTTTATATTTTTTAAATTTTTCAATTTTTTAATTTTATTATTTTTTTTTAATTTTTAAATTTTTAAATTTATTATTATTTTATTATTTATTTTATTTATTTTTATTTATATAATTTTTTTATTTTTTAATTGTTTTTTTTTATTATTTTTTTTTTTTATTTTTATTTTTTATTTTTAAATGGATCCTCGAACTTAGCCTTTGGAAAAATTACCTAGGACCTAGGACTTAGGACTTAGGACTTATGAGGGTATTCAAACATTTTCTAACCCTCAAGACACTTTACATCATGAACTTTACAATTTTACACCCTAGGGGGTAAAACCCATTTGAAATAAACCCTCATAGACCACCCAGTTCTGCAACCAAACATAATCTAGCAGATCAACACACTAGGATTCCCCTAAGATTCTAATGACAAAATCCATTCTGACTTTGGGGTTAGGCTGAAGGAAAACTCGGCCGATCATGGATCGTGAGACAAAAAACCTTCCGGAATGTAGATTATCACAAGAAAATTAGGTCCACCTAGGCAATTTACATACATGACTCAGTTCTGCTAAGATTATTTACAATTTACACATGCAGACTGGGTTTACAACATAATATGATCAAGACGACGATGATTGTCGAATGACACAGACATGTCGATTAAGCGCTATCCCTTTTGCGAAAAAAGGGGGTGTACTGCTATGGGAAGTTGACACGTAGTGGTCAACAGGATGAAATATCCATCAAATGGATGTAAAAACAACATTCCTGAACGGAACCATTGGTGAAGAAGTATACATTGAACAACCTGAGGGCTTTGAAATAAATAACAAAGACACTCATGTTTGTAAACTCAAGAAGGCCCTATATGGTTTGAAGCAAGCTCCTAGGGCATGGCATTCAAGAATGGATGCATACCTTTTAGGAATTGGGTTCGTCAAAATTATTGTTGATCCAAATCTATATATCAAAGTTGTGGATAACGAGCCAGTGATTATAATACTATATGTGGATGACCTATTTATTACAGGTGTAGAACGAACGATACAAGAATGGAAGAAGATGTTGGCAAGCAAGATTGAGATGAAGGATCTGAGATTGATGCATTATTACCTAGGTCTGGAAGTATGGCAGAAACATGGGGAGATATATCTGGGGCAAGGAAAGTATACAATCAAGTTATCGCAAAAATTCGATATGATGGATTCCAAGCCCGTGACGACCCCCATGATCACCAATCTCAAGAAGTTGAGAAGCTCTGACTCAAGTCTCATAAATCCTACCACCTATCGTAAGTTGGTGGGTTCTCTAATGTATATGGTAAATACTAGACTGGATATATATTTTGCTTTGAACATTCTTAGTTAATTTCAGTCAGAGCCTCGTCATGATCATTGGATAGTTGCCAAGCATATATTCAGATATCTACGTGGGATTATACATCATTGCCTAAAGTACGACAGCAAGGAAGTCAAGTTGACAGGTTTTACAAATTCTGATTGGGGAGGCAGTGAGATTGATGGAAGAAGCACTAGAGGTGGATGTTTTAGTTTGGATCTGCTATGATCTCATGGATGAGTAGAAAGCAAGATCCTGTTGCTTTGAGTAGTGTTGAAGCTGAGTATGTGGTTGTGTCTGAAGTAGGAAAGGAGGTTGTATGGTTGAGGAAACTACTGCCAGATTTGTTTGGGAAGCCTCTAAGTCCTATTGTGATAAATTGTGATAACCAAAGCAGCATTAAGATGTCTGAAGATCTCGTGATCCATGCAAGGATGAAGCATATCAACAATAAGTACCACTACATTAGAAGCTTGGTACAAGATGGGATCGTGAAGATATGGTATGTCCCGACCAACAAACAGGTAGTTGATGTGTCAACAAAGTCTCTTCCTAATAAAAAGTTTGAATATCTTAGAAGCATGATTGGTTTGGTTGCTATTATTAATCTTGTTGATGACAAAAGTTTGGAAGAGATTTGATGAGGCATCTTGTGTAATATAAAATGTTGAAGGAAATGTAACTAGGTCCGGTCGTCATAAATGTACTTTTGATATTTGTACTTATTCAAGAAAAAGAAGTATTATTTTTATAATGTATGTCAATGAGTTTCTTGCTCATTGAAATAGGTCTAGCACTAGTTAAAGTGTTATAAGTGAGTCAAATAGTCAAAAGAAAAAGGTTGACGACCTTAAGGGCATGTTACACCATGTACGAATATGTATTAAAGTCAAGAGAAAACCTTCAAGCAAAGTCAAGTCTCCTCCTATGCAAAGGCACCATCAAAGAGGATCCTTCAAGCATGTGACACCACCAAAGAAGCCATCCAAAGCAAGACAGCAATTCGGCCTCCAAACAGTCCTCAAATCGGCTTGCAAACAAGTTAACAGGTCGGCCTTCTAGTCGGCCTAAAGGAGGGACAAACCTCTATATATAGAGGTTGTCCACTCCCTCAAAAGACAACGCACTCCTCTCTGAAATCTACAAAGGAAAAAGGCAAGAAAGAGCGAAGGAAAAGGATCTCTAAGGGCAGTGAGGAAGAAGGATATACAACTGCAGTTAAAGAGGTTTGTTCTAGGGTAGCTGCAATCACATGTGTGAGGAAACAGAGGGTTGTCCCTGCAGCTAGGACAGCAGCAATTCATAGTCACCCATCTATCTTTGTTTGCAGCTAAATCTAGGCCTATCAGGCATCCTACTCAAGCATGGAAGAAAGACACTCAAGCAAAGGAGAGAAGGGCATACAACACCAAGTGAACCTCCCAAACGTGTGAGAAACTAGGGCAACAGAACAATAGTACAGTCATACACCCATATCTCAAGAAGGATCTTGTTTGGTCAAAGAAAAAATCTACTTGAGCAAGGGATAGAAGAAGAACACCTCATCTAGAAGGCTCACTCAAGGAAGGTCTATCTCTAGACAAGAAACAAAGAAGGACTATGAAGTGCTAACGAGCAAACTGTCGAAAGGAGGAAGCCTATGTGTCGGGGAACAAAGTGCAAGAAAGAGGAGAGGACTTGACTTTTGCTTGGAGGACATTCTTATCAAGGGTCTAGGGTTTGGCATTGATCAATAGAAGCTTTAATAAGAGAAATTCACAAAAGGGTTCTCCTATCAAGAGAAGAGAGGTTTTGGCCCTGGCAAAGAGCCAACATCTCGTGTTCTTGTCTTATGTTTTGGTAGCAGTTTGATGAAGTACACACACATGCGTTAATAAGAAGAAGAAGAAGATTAAGCTAACAAGAAAAAGTAAAAAAGACACCACAAATTGTTATCAAGTAACGAAGAATCACACTACACATTTTTGCCCTAGATTCTTCAACATGGTTTTAGAGTTAAGGTAACACATCAAGGAAAGGGCATCTCAAGAACACTCATCAAGAAAGGACATCTACAAGGTTGAAGCATCAAGCCTAGAAGTCTCAATCACTTCAAGGACAAGAATGTCTACAATCCATCATTCATCAAGGAAGTCTACAAAGCTAGAAGAAGAGCCTTACATGAAGGCACCTACAAAGAAAAGCAAATTGAAGCAGGACCTACATCAAGCTACAAGTCATCAAGCAAATCTCATCATCAAGCAAGTCCACTTGGAGAAGGCATCTTGAAGGACATCATGATCCTAGGAAAACAAGCCATCAAGTCTTCAAGGAGAAAGCAAATCCACTACATCTCAAAATCTATCAAGTAAGTACATGTCCCCTTCTGAATATACATCAATGTCTTTTTGCAAGGAAGGCAATAAATTGGTAGGTACCAATAACTTTCTTGCATCGAAGAAGAGGATTGATTTATTTCTCAAGGAGAATAAACTTCTAGAACATGTCAAAGGGAATATCACTATCCCTGCTAAGGAACCAACTCAAGCCTTAGCTAAGTACAATAAGGATGAGACAAGAGCTCAAAGGATTCTGATAGAATCAATCAAAGACTCTCTCATTCCTTATGTCTCCAAATTTGAAACATCAAAAGAAATTTATGATAAGCTAGTAGAGCTATTCTCGGTATCCACAACCGGAGAAGTAATATCTCTAAGGAATGAACTGTACAAGATGAAGATAACAAAGGAAGGAATAGCTCCCTACTTCATGAAAATCTCAGAAATGAGAGATCAACTTCAAGAGTTTGGGAAATTCATGTCTGACAGAGAGATGACAACTATAATACTCAATGCTCTACCTCAGGAGTGGGGCAACTTCACATCAAGCATAAATGCCAAGAAGGAAGCAACCACACTCAGTGAAATGTGGTCTCTATGCAAGATACAGGAAACCAAACTTAAAGCAAAGGAAGATGTGGGATCAAAGGAGCAAGCCTTTGCTACCATGGTCAAGAGAAAGTAAAAATTTGGTAAATTTGGTCCACGAAGCACAAACAACAAAGACATGTCCAAAATCCAATGTTTTGGATGCCAAGAATATGGACATTACAAAAGGAATTGTCATAAGCTTAAGAAGGACAACAACAACAGAAGAAAGAGGGAAGAAGCTCACATAACTCAAGAGGTGAAAGAAGAAGGAAAGAAGCAAAAGAAGGAAGATCCTCCAATCTCTTCTATGACTAGGTCAAGCTATTTACTTCAAGTCTTCTTTCAAGTTTTTGAGTAGTATAGGAGCATGTAGGAAGAGAATAAAATTGCATGGCTAGAAACATCCTACAAAATCTAGAAGCACGATGTACATAGAGTTCAAAATACTCATGTAGAAGAAGCATTTATAAATAAGAACAAAACGCATGGTTAAAAACATCTTCTAGAATATAGGAGCTTGGTAAATATAGCTCAAGATATTCATATAAAAGGATCATACCTAGTATAGGATCTCATCCACGATGAAAGAAAAATTGATCATGATTAAGAATCTTAGGAGACCTCCATCATCAATAGAAAGAAAATATTTGCAAGGCAAGGGTCTCTAAGATCCTATGATGGAATCTTCAAAAGAAGGTTCATGAACCAAAGCATATGTCTCATTGGGAATCTCATTTATGGGATTGAAGAAAAGGATGATGTGCAGGCAAGCTAAGATGAAGCAAGAAGGGCAACACCAAGGACAACCAAATGAAGCTAAGATGATCAAAGGAGAATCAAGATGAGGTATGTATGCTCAAGTTTAGTCATGTTATCATTTGTATATTATTGAGTCATGGGAATAGTTCTATAAATATGATCAAGTATGAAAGAATCTCTTTCACAAAGGACATGCTCGAAGGCATGTACTATATTACAATGGAGGTCAACAAAAGAATATGCTCACATAAGGAGTATAAGATTGTTGACTAAGAAGCAAGAAGAAATGATGACTAGTCCAGGAAGCAAGCTATGAAGAAATACTCTCACAAGAAGCATAAGATGGTTGACCCATCTATCTAAGAAGAAGCAAATGAAGGAAGAGATCAAGCATGTGAAGAACACCATGATCACCGAGAATCACCATCTGACAAGATACTTGGAAGATATCTCCCGAAAGAAGGCAGGAAAACTCTAACAAAGAAAGGAAGGACCCTTGACACCTATGAAGGCCTTGGAAATATAAAAGATGCAGATAATTGATTCTACTCTATAGAGATGTCGTGATGAAGAAGCCACCTATCAAAAGAAAAAGCAATGTTGAAAGCAATATCAAGATGAAGCCATGATGGGCTACTAGGTCGAAGCATGTAAAAAAGCAAGTACAATGAAGCATCCATTAGAAGAGTATTCTGAAGCATGGACGGATGACAAAGGAGTAGACAGATGACAAGAAAACTTGATGTATGGCAAGAAAGACACTTTCCACGAAAGAAGCAATGACATGACAAACCAAGAACGAAAGTGATCGCTGGATGGTGCCCTACCTAGAAGAAGTTCAAACAAAGACTTCATGACATCAAAGAAAGGAAGGAGATCAAGTAGTTGAAGGACCCACGCAGAAGATGTTAAAATTTCTGTTTTCCCACCCCGTTTTCAGTTTCTCCTTATTTCTCCCATGTAGTTAAATGCCCTTTCCCATAACCATACATTCAACAAGCTGGAAAAAATAAATTTCGCTGAAAACACAAATTCTGGAAAATTTACAGAATGCTGGAAATTGCAGAAATAAAAATCAGCAGTAATAAACAGCCATTAAAACACATTAAAACACTGATATTTTTGGTC
>APFE031613533.1:0-16003 GCA_000404065.3 Pinus taeda
AATTTTGCTAGCAAGTTGTCAGCTTTTTCTTTCTCGTTTCTTTTTAGCATTGAACCAATAGATGGCTGTGAACCAGGTGTGGTTCGAGGAACAAAAAATGATGATGCAGCTGTCGGATTGATTGATGCTGCAGTAGAACCAGCACCACTTCCTTCAGCTGACCTTCTTAGTTGCCTTTTCACTTCTTCTTTGGCATCTCTAGTCTGCTCTAATTCTTCCAGTGCTCTCGTGGCTTGTAGGATAAGTTCAGCAGTTGTATTTGGACAAGGCCCCACATCACGTCCAGGGATTCGTGCAAGGTGAAACTTTCAACCTATACACCCCCCCGCGTATCTCCTTTCCACACAACTTGCAAGTCAAGTTTTGTCTATCATTCAGAGCTGCAGGCTCACCATAATCCCAGAAAGGATCCAATTTCCTTGGAATGTTTGTTTTTTAACTTTGAAGTTGCAAACCTATGGGAAAAAATTAAAATTAATAAGGATTAGGAAATATGAATTTAGGATTACAATTTAGCATTTGCCATTTACAAAATTACAAGTTACAAATATCTAGAATGATAGAATCCAAACTTCCAAACCCAAGTTACCCAACCAAATGGAAAGCAAATGCCAAAAACAATGAAAAAACATAAACAATGTTTAAAAAACATGAAAACAAAAAAAAAATTGGTTCCCATAGCCATACCAAGCTACCCATCCCAAATCAATGAGAAATACAAACAATTCTTTAAACACAATGAAAACAAAAAAAAAATGGTGCCCATATGAAGTTTTTCAACAAAAAAAAATTAAAAACATAGAAAAACATTGTTTTGAAACAATGAAAACTAAAAAAAATCAACCTACATACCGTTTCTACGGTGAAAATGGCGATCTCCTCTCGAAATAGTGAGTGTAGACCCTTTGAATCAGCAAGATCGCCCTCCAGCTCCTCTCTCCCAGCTCTTCTTCTCTTCCTCTGCGTGCTGCTGTCCAAATGGGCAAAAAAAAAATCGAATTTTCCATATAAAACCCCGGTGCCCGCGCCCCTGCCGCTTTTAACTGAAAAAATCGCGATTTTTTCGAAAAAAATCGGCAAAAAAATTTTCCCGCGATTTTTTCCCTTAAAAATCGCGATTTAATCACCAAGGGGAAAAAATCGCGATTTTTTCAAAAACGCGCGATTGAATCGCGATTTTCACAACACTGTTCTTTAGTGCATTGATGGTTAAATACATTCATATAACATTTAATATTTCATAACATAGATATAATCAACAACGATGAAATATGAGTGGAAATACATAAAGAGAACGATTATGTTTACCTATCATGAGGACTCCCAATAGAATCATGTACAATCAATATGCAAATGTAGTTTCTAACCTTCTACAAAAATCCCCACACTTATTTTAACATTGCTCCCAAAAGTAGCCCTTTGTGATGTATAATTCTTAATTGGAAGGAAATAAATGTCAATTGAAATGCCTACATACATATCTTATTTTTCTCTTATTGCTTTAATTACTCCATATCTTTTCGAATCAAGGAATGGATTTGAAAAGTGAAATAAATAAGGGAGATAAGTTAATAAAAAGAAGAAGATAATATTGAAGAGAAATATTGCATCCTAGTTTCAATTACTATGCATCTACATCAATGTTTTCATATAATATTAGTTTTTTACTTATGTTACATTTCTTGTCTATTGCTTGTTTTTGATGGTTTTTATGCCCTCAAACAAAATTAACAAAATGTCCCTGAACAAGAAGAAAAATGTAATTAGATATAAAATTCAATCCATGAATCAAATAGGTGAATTATTTATTTTGTTGGAATCCTAGAACCAACGTGTAGCTAGGGATACCTCTTCTCAGGATATCACAAGTCAAAAACTAATTCAATTGAGGATATCTAGAGCTAGGGGTTTTTGGTAAATATTAATGCATTTTTTAGTATTATGGTGAATTTTTCAAAAATCATTGGCTCAAGCAATTTTAGGGGGCATGCTCACATGCGCCTTGGCCAGAAACATTATCCACAAGTTGAACTGATTTTTTCTTCCCAATTTGGTTTTTGTAATTTCAAAGAAAATTCACCATATATCCATGATTAGCTCTAGGAAGGAGGACGTAACTAATAATAAGATTGAAATTTGGACTTCTATGGATAAAACATCGATTCCATTGGACTCATAAAACTAGGTTGTAGCTATTAACATTTCCATCCTCGGGTTGCATAGTTTTCATAATAAGATATTTGAGCATCTTCAAGTGTAATTTTTTTCTTTTTTTCTTTATAATTACAATGAAAATTTTGAAAAGAGGGTGTATTTTTGAAAACACTATCTAACTTGATTGTATTACTATTATTTCATGGTCCTTACAAAAACACACTCTCTACAACATATGAAACTCATTTTTACTGCTCACTGTGGATTTCATATCCCTGCATAAAATTCACAATATATCCTTGAATGAATATAGGAAGCCAATAATATCTCACCATAATTTTTTTATTGGAAAACCAATTATTGTGTTACATTCACAACACCTAGAAACAATTAAGAAAACCCCCAAAGTAGGATTCTGTATTTTGAAAATTGATTTATCTTAGGATCTTTCGAGTTGTGGTTTTTCAGTAAACATCAATGTAAATTTGTCATAGGGGTGGAATTTTACAAATCACTAGATTGTGTGATTCTAAGTATCATAAATCCATGGGAATTGGGAAAACACACTTTCTAGAGCTTACCAAGTTCATTTTCGATTCTACATTTGGTTTTCATAACCCTAAACAAAATTCACCATATTTCATTGAATGACTCTAGGAAGTGAGATGCAATTGGCCATAAAATACAATAGCACACAATTGGTGAATATTAAATTATGTTAGAGTATTAAAACTAATTCATAACCCACTCCTAGGAGTCCATAACTTTTAAAATGAATTATTTGATGATCATCAACTCTAAGCTTCCATTTAGTAAAGAAAAATGAAAATTTTGCACAAGGGATCACATCTTGGAAAAAACTAGCACTAGTAATTGTGGGTAGCATATTTGTATCATCCTAGAAAAAAAACCTTTATAAAACTAATGAAATTATTTTTTTTTCTCAGTTTTGTTTTTATTCCCCTAGGATAGATTCATAATATGTGCTTGAATTGTTGTATGAAGTGAGGTGTGGCTAGACATAAAGTTAAAATTGAAATGTTTGAGCTTATGGAACTCATTTATGTTACTTGGTGTGGTTTTTATACAATTGAAAAAAAAATAATGTGTTCTTGAATGGATCATAGAAGTAAGGAGTGATCAACATAGCACTCTCCTTACAACTTGGATGGATGAACCATTAATTATATTGGACTCCTCACACCGAATTGTACCGAAGTGGACCCGATGCATGAGCATTCAGCTCAACAATTTCATTGTATTTTAGTCGACATAGGGGGTCTTGTGTTTTCAAGGAATTATGTTTCCTGAATATTAAATTAATGTAATTATTAAGGTTTTGAGTGATTTTAATGAGGGATATTTAGAATAGGGATTAATTAAGTATTGTGAGGCATATTTGTAAATGTTCTCGAATGTTGGAGAACATGAGAGATTAAGGCTAGTTAAGATTCCATAGAGATTGAGAGATTTGGGAACCAATTGTAAAGCTTAGATTAGGAATTGATTGTTGCTTTTGTGGATTAGAGAGGATCCTTAGAGATAGAGAAGAGATTTTAGGATTTTGTTGAGAAGGTTATGGATCTAAACCAAGAATTGGTTATAGAAGCCTTTTGTATAAATGTAAGCCTAAAAGTCATAGAAGGAGGTTAGATAACTACGAATTAATTCGAGAGTTAGATATGTTTGATTGTAAGCCTATGGGCAGATAGGAAAGGAAGAGGCCATTGATAAGAAAATCAGGCTAGAGAGAGACAGAGACTCATGATGTAATTATTTGTTTAAATATACACAAATATTTTGATTCCTGAGTGTGTGATGTCTGTTGATTGATGGAATTATAGATTGTGTGTGAATTAGAAGTCTACATAACATAGGGTTGCAAGTCTGTAGAACTAGACATCAAGTGCAAGAAAGAGTGTATCAGATTTACGCGCAGACAATGTTGGAGGAAACCTTTAGTATCACAATAAAGCTGTACTGTAAGATTCTTTAAGCCTATCGAGTTATGCAGTGGAAGTGTAAAAGCACAAAGGAATGAAGAACAAAGTTGAATATTGGAATCATAACAATTGAAGATCCGGAGGCGAGAACTAAAAACATAGGTAGAAACCCCAAACAAATGGACTATTACACAATATAGTCAAAGAACGTAGCAGCAAAGCATAGTCATTGGATCATTTGGATCAACGAATGGGAGTGATGGAGAAAGATGTCCAGGATTAAGTTGCGTAGAATAAAGTTAAGAAGTTGAGTAGCAGAGATTAAGCCACATGTTAGCAGAAGGATGAAGCAGTCTTGAAAATACGGAAGTGATTTCTCGCACGACCTCAAAGCTATAAGCGATAATTAAAAAATGGACACGAGAAAGTTATGAACTGTGACTAAATCCATTTGAAGTTTGGATAGATCATAGTGGTCCATTGGGTGATTAATCAGGCGGATATTGCGTGCTAACACGCATGGAGGCTAATTTGGAATTCAGATGCATTGAGGGTTATAAAACAAGGTTAAAACCTCATTGAGTTCTGATAATTGTGACCATTTATTCGTTGATTATCCAGATTCTAATCATGTATAAAAGTGCACGCAAGTTAATATTTCGGGTGGACCCGATGAGTTATTCAAAGAAGTTTAACTTCTTTGAGTTCTGACGGTTGAATGGATTAAAGTTGGAGATCGCATGATAGCTGTGGATTTGTCGAAAATAGATCAAGAGCGTGGAGTGAGCATGATAAGGAGAGCATCGGTAAATGTGTAAAGTCATATCGAATCATCGGGAAGGTAAGGTTATGTATTATGTGGAATATTTCTATTATACAAGAGTTATAATAGAAATAAGAAGAATTAATGTATTATGACTTAAGTAGGGTTTTTAACCAAAGACCATGGTTTGGTTGATAAGTCTAGGTAATAAAATCAACCAAAGGGTTAAGTTATGAAGATTAAGAATTAACCAAATTTTATGAAGGTTGTGTAAAGTTCCTCTAAAAGACTTAACCTTTGATAGAGAGGGTTTTCATGAATATTATATTTCCACTGAGTAAACCTTGATTAAAGAGAATTTTTCCTAAGTGTAGAATTTGGCATTCCAGGGACATGTACATGACATGTACATAGTGGGACATGTATATCATTTGCATAATGTGGGTATTGTCAGCTTGAGCTGGCATCATTTAGTATCAGAGCAGAATAAGGAAATTTTGTATAAAAGAATTCTTTAACAAAACTCATATTAGAGTTATGTTGTGAAGATATGTATGCAGGAAAAAGGAGATCAGATTTTAAATCTGACAAATGGTAGGCACACAGAGATAAAGTGTATCGAAATTTGCAGAAGCAAAAGAAACAGAGAACAGCCATTCAAAGTGCAGGTGAATGGTAGAACAAGATCATGTAGAGCCTTTGAAGATAGCAGGTGAGAAGATCACAGCCTAAAGAATAGTGATGAAGAAAGATGGTAAGAATTTCTGAGTGAAAGAAGAGATGGTCAGAATCTAGCATTTCATTTGTGATTGAAATACAAGAAGATAATTGTGTTCTTAAAAGGTGAAAATGAGTTGAAGCCTAGAAGGAGTAGAGGGAAGTGCTCAAAGAGTTTCCAGAGATAGAGAATCAAGTGCTTTCCAAAATATGAAGTACATAAGAGAGCTTGGTGAGGTAAGTGGTAGCAGGGATGACTTGTTGTAGCAAAGGCTTTAATACAACTCATAGTAAGTGAGTGAGGATCTCATGAAGATAGAGGAGAAAATGACTACCAATAGTCATAGTAAAGGTTCTAAGGAAGACCACAACAGAAGAAAAATGGAGGAGGATGCTAAGGCAAATGGCAAGAGAATGAGTGAAGAGGAGATTGACAAGGAGATTGAAGAGTTAAAAGAACAACTCGATGCATTAAGGGTTCTACTAGAGGAGAGCCAAAGACAAGGTTGAGTCTTGAGGAAAAAGGTAGTGAAGTGGCATAAATTACAGAGAAGGCTACAACAGAGGCAAGTAAAGTGGCTGGTGGAAAATCTCAAAGAAGCTGAGTTGGAAATGGAAGTTTCTATTTGTGAAGCAAAATAGGGGGAAGTTATGGGTGAAGATAAAAAATGGAGATCTGTGGAAGATCTCATGAACTATTGGGACAGTTCAAAGTAGCATGAGGCTATCAAGCCTTATATTTTTGAAGCTAATAGTTTTGGTGTGTTTGCCGATTTTAAAGAGGATTAGCAGTGTTATGAAGCTTTCATAAAAATTAATGAAAGTCATCATGATAGAGGATGAAGAGTACTTCTTAGAAGATAAGTATTCTAGAGCAGAGTATGATGGAGAATGCCTCTTGAATGAGGAAAATATTGAATTGTTGCAACAAAAGAAAATTATTGATGAATTGTTATTTGGAGTTGTTACAAAACAAGAACACTTGCTTGTGGAAGAAGGAGATGAATTTCAGCCTGGAGAATTGATATGTCAAACATTAGTTGAGGTTGTTGAGCCTGACATTTTTCAAAATGAGAATTGTTGTATGAATATAGGGATTATAAGTGTTGAAGGAGGATAGCTCTCAAACACTGTTACACAGCATGGAGTTGATGAAGTATTAATTTTTTAAAATAGAAGGAGAGAACAGGAACTTATTTCTGTGAAGATGAATGAGATAGAATTGTCTATGGAAGACAATCTGCTTGAATCATTGAGCAATAGTTACCATGTAAAGGATGAAGTTGAAAATGAAGAGCATAGTGATAAAACACTTGTTAAATGTAAAGAGGAAATTGAATTGTTGGAGAAGATGCTAGGAGGAAATGGCAATAGAAAAGAAGTGGTTACAACCATATTTGACAATAGCAGAGAATCTCTAAAAGACATGGACACAAAAGAGTGTTTTAATTCACAAACCAATAGTTTGTTTGCAAGAACAATGAACATAATGAATGAGTGTGATGTTGTGATCGAAGAAATTGAACAAAGGTTATTTCGGGATGAGATGGAAGTTCAAAAGCAACTAGAGGGTAAGGATAAAAAGGTGGTAGTAAGGACCCAGCAACTCCAAAGTGAAGGCAACCAGTAGGATATTAAAGGAAAACTGGAAGAAGAGACTATGTTAGTTGAAAACATAGTAAAGGATCATCATTCTATCACAATGATAGGCACAATGGAGATAACTAGGGAAGTTGTTGAGGCAGTCAATAAAGAAGAAGGACTGAAATCTCATCAAAGGATCAGTGAATGGGAGAAAGAATTGGAGCTACTAGAGAAATTGATGAAAGAACGAGTAGGGAAGAAAGAGCGAGATGAAGATTGAAAAGAATATGTAACAGAGGAAGAGAAATGAGTCAAGAAAAGAAATGAGTTAGACATAGAAATTGAATTGATGATGGATTTAATGAGAAAAGTGTCTCAAAGGGAGAAGACAACAACAAGAAAGCAAAGTAGTAGCAAGAAAGAGACAACAACAGACCGTGAGAGCATAACCAATGGGGCAATGTATCATAACGTGTCGAGACCTGGAGAACAACAACAAACAACAATAGAAACCAAAGACAAACTACAGAACAAAGTATGGGATCCAGGAGGACACAAATCAGAAGACATGATTAAGAGATCATGATTATTTTAACCTTGGGAGTCTAATGCAGGAGCATTCAGCTCGACAATTTCATTATATCTTAGTTGACAGAGGGGGTCTTGCTTTTCAAGGAAGTTGGTTTCCTGAATATTAAATTAATGTAATTATTAAGGTTTTGATTTATTTTAATGATAGATATTTAGAATAGGGATTAATTAAGTATTGTGAGGCATATTTGTAAATGTTCTCGAATGTTGGATAACATGAGAGATTTAGGCTAGTTAATATTCCATGGAGAGTGAGAGATTTGGGAATCAATTTTAAAGCTTAGATTAGGAATTAGTTGATGATTTTCTAGATTAGAGGGGATCCTTAGAGATAAAGAAGAGATTTTAGGATTTTGTTGAGAATGTTATGGATCTAAACCAAGAATTGGGTATAGAATCCTTTTATATAAATGTAACCCTAAAAGGCATAGAATAAGGTTAGCTAACTAGAAATTAGTTCGAGAGTTAGATTGGTTTGATTTTAAGCCTATGGGATGATAGGAAAGGAAGAGGCCAATGATAACAAAATCAGGCCAGAGAGAGACAGAGACTCATGACGTAATTATTTGTTTAAATATACACATAGATTTTGATTCCTGAGTGTGTGATGTGTGTTGATTGATGAAATTATAGATTGTGTGTGAATTAGAAGTAATTATGCATAACATAGGATTGCAGGTGTGTAGAAATAGAGATCAAGTGTAGGAAAGAGTGTATTGGGTTTACACGTAGACAGTGTTGGAGGAAACCTTTAATGTTACAGTAAAGGTATACTATAACATTCTATAAACCTAAGGTGTTACGTAGTAGAAGCGTAAATTTGCGAAGGAATGAAGAATGAATTTGAAGATCAGAATTAGAACAATTAAAGACCAGTGGGTGAGAACTAAAAACATAAGCAAAAACCCAAACAAATGGACTATTACACAATATAGTCAAAGAACGTGGCAGTGGAGCACAGTCATTGGATCATTCAGATCAACAAATGGGAGTAATGGAGATAGAAGACTAGGATTAAGTCGCGTAGTATAAAGTTAAGAATTTGAGTGGCAGAGATAAAGCCACATGTTAGCAGAAGGACAGAGTGGTCTTGAAATGATGGAAGTGGTTTCTCACATGGCCTCAAAGCTATAAATGGTAATTAAACAATGGACCTGAGAAAGTTATGAATTGTGAATAAATCCAGTCGAAGTCTGGATAGATCACAACGATCCGTTGGGTGATTAATCGGACAGATATCACGTGCTAACATGCGCGAAAGTTAATTTGGAATTCAGACGCATTGAGGGTTATACAAAGAGGTTAAAACCTCATTGAAATCTGATAATCGTGGCCGTTTATTTGGTGATTAATCAGATGGTAATCACATGGAAAAGTATGTGTAGGTTAATATTTCGGGTGGACCCAATGAGTTATTCAAAGAAGTTTAACTTCTTTGAGTTTCGGTGGTTGAATGGGTTAAATTTGGAGATCACGTAATAGTCATTGATCTGTCCGAAACATATGAACGGTGCGAAGTGAACGCGATAAGGAGAGCATCGGTAAATGTGTAAAGTCATGTGGAATCAACGGGAAGGTATGGTTAAGTGTTATGTGGAATATTTCTATTATACAAGCTTTACAATAGAAATAAATGGAATTAATGTATTATGACTTAAGTCAGGTTTTTAACCAAAGACCGTGGTTTGGTTGATAAGCACAGGTAATAAAATTAACCGAACGGTTAAGTTTTAAATATTAAGGATTAACCAAAGTTTATGAAGGTTGTGTAAAGTTTTGCTAAAAGACTTAACCTTTGATAAAAAGGGTTTTCATCAAATATTATATTTCTACTGATTAAACCTTGATTAAAGAGAATTTTTCCTAAGTGTGGAATTTAGCATTCGTGGGACATGTACATGACAGGTACATAGTGGGACATGTATATGATTTGCATAATGTAGGTATTGTCGGCTTAGGTTAGCATCAGGACCCATATAATATGATTCCAATGGCCAAAAATCTCTTGAACAAATGAAGAATGGTATGCTCTAATATGCATGAGGCTTAAGGAATAATTTTTGAAGCATTAATGATTTTGGTGAGTTTGCTATGGTTTTCAATAAGATCATAGATTTATATAAAGTTATTAAGATCATAGATTTATATAAAGTTATTAAGGTTTTGTATTAATATATTCCCATTCATTCCAAGTTCAAAGTCTCACACAAGATCGTAAGTAAATAAAAAAATACATTAATTATTTGGAAAACAATATTCCTTTTTCATGAGTAGATTGACATGTCTATAACTCCAAAAAATACTCCAACAATCTACAACCTATGTATTTATGAAAAAAATGAGAAATTAGAATAAATTAAACTACAATATAACATAATAGGGTTTTATATGAAATTAATGTATTCTTATGGGGATGAAATTTTGTGAATATCCAAAAAAAAATTGAGTACATGGAGGAGTAAGAGCTTAAGTTTTGACTTGCATGAAACACATCAAACAATTTTTTTTCCTTAAGTTGTCTTTTGTGAGGTTGTTATTGTTAGTACGATTAGCTATGCTACTAAATGAATATACACTAATGTCATTCGTACATTATTTTTTCTTAGTGCCAATGTGAAATGCCATATTTCCAATTTCTTTATCAATATGTATATAGTAAGTATGGTTATATAGTAAATATGGTTAAATGTAACACAATAGTCAATTATTGGAGTTTACAGAAATTATTAAATATATATGTCCATGAGGAGTATGGTTATATAGTAAATATGGTTAAATGTAACACAATAGTCAATTATTGGAGTTTATAGAAATTATTTATATATGTCCATGAGGTTTTGTAGTGTAAGTGTGAAAGAGTTCCATTGAAATGGGGCAACACCACCATAACTTATGGAGATGGATTGAAAAGATATGGATCTACCACTTTACCATATTCTAATTAGCAAAGAGATTAATTTTCATTTCAAACAAAATATATTTGTAGAAGAAAAGATATAACATTTTAAAAAGAACATAGTTCAGTTTTTTAGCTCATTAGTATATATAGTACTTCTATCATACATTGAATGTAGATTTGATTTAATTTCATATGTTTGAAACAACTAATCATGAAATGTACATGAAAACATTTAACAAAATATTATTATTTTATGAAGTAAGAGTTATGCTAGTATATTTTTTTTAAAATTTTATAATAAAAAACATATGTCACATTTAAACAATAATTTCTCATTGTTATTAAGTATTCTATTTTATACACATTATATTTAGTTCATTCCTTTATAAATATACTTATTTGTGAAAATAAGTATTAATGGTTCACAATAATATTTTAATAATGATGGAAGATCTGATTTGGATGAAGAATGTTAGGAAAATTTAAATCACATTTTTTAAGAGTAAATTGTCTAAGTTAAAGAAAACACCCATTTGTTTTGGTAGTAATGAGATTTGTGGGGAATTTCGAGAAGGTTATACTTTTTATCACTTGTTAGTCACATACTATTGAAGAAGCCTACTCAAAGTGCAACATTAGTGTGACCTTACTAGTTTTACAAGATCATCAATTAGAGGTAGAACTAGAAATATACCTAGCTATCATGCCTTGAAAAACCTAAGGTAAGCGCTATCAACCATGGAGCATTATAGAGTTAAGGCTTCACCATAGGTTTTATAATATCATGACCACATACACAAAAATTAAGCCTACCTTCACCATCAAACAAAAATTGGCTCAATTCATAGAACATGTTCCATGAAAGGTATAGATGCACACATACACACACACACATGTATGTATGAATGTATACTCAAAATTGTCTCAACTATACATTTTTAATAAAATGGAAAAAAATTCTCAATATACAAAACATTACCTCATAAAAAAGAAATGAAATTATGGCTTACAATGTTATATATACAAAATGAATCTCATTCATCACTCATTTACCCTTAACTCCCTCACCAACATCATTTACATCCCAAAATTTGATATTTTTCTTCTTAATAGTAGAAGGATCTAATATGTTTTCTTTTTCTGTGTGCTTTGTCTCTCTAGAGGCCACATAAAGGAACAACATTCTCACAATAATGTTTTTCAATGTATTAAATATACATTTAAAAATTGATACTTTACAATTCACTATTAACCTAGGTTTTCATTGATGTCAATATGGAAATATTCTAGATACTAGATGATGATATGAAGCCAAGAGGAAGTAGAGAAGATCTATGACGAGACAGAAGCAAGGCCATCACGATAGCCACGTCATAAGCTAGAGGAGTTAACAAAGGAGGCATATTGCAGAATATGAGAGCAAGAGAGGTATATTGCATAATATTAGAGCAAGAGAGGCATATTGCATAATATCAGAGCAAGTGAGGTATATTGCAGAATATCAGAGAAAGAGGAGCCATATCGGAGGAGCCTTGCATGTAATACATGCCCAAGAAAAAACAAGCAGACGATCCACAAGAGGAGCAAATAGAGCAAAGAATAGACAGAGCCATTGGAGGAAGAAATCAGAGCTATCGAGAGCTATATAGTGTATATGCATGCATTTACACTATGAGAGGCATAGACACACACACACACATATATATATATATATATATATAATTATATATAATTATATTCATTTACACTATCGCACAAACATATATAATATATATATATATATATATTAGCTATATATAATATATATATAAGGCTATATGATCAAATGGATCCATGAATAACTATCAAAGAACCTTGACTATATCCGGATGAAACAAATCTCTATTGAAATCCGAAACAGCATCAAAAACACCCTGAACTAGTGGCCATGGCAGCCGGCGTGGAACGATGAGGACCTCGGTCAAAGCGCGCTGACCGAGGCCAAAGAAGCCCCTGGGAGCCCCAGACCGGGAAAAGGAGCTGATTTTCTCTAGGCAAATAGGGCCAAAATGGGGGGAGCCTTAAGCCCTTGGTCACGTTGGGAGCTAGAGAACTGCGAGCGCAGAAACGAAAAGAGCTAAAGTACAAAGGTGGGACCCGCGCCCTAGAAACCGATGATTTTGATCGAGGCGCCCTTGAACGGTAAGAGGTTTTGGATAGGAGTGGAGTGATCCCATACACCGATCGATGCGTGGCAACAGAGGAGAGAGGAAAATCACTGTTGATCGCGCGTTATCGGTCAAGCAAGTCAACAGTGCTCGGTGTGCGTATGACGTCAGATCTTGAGGAGCCCAAATTAGACGGATGAGATTGCGCCCAATAGAAAGAAGTGGAATCGACAGGGGATTAAGCCACATTCTAAAGGGATTTGGAATCCGTTATATTTCCACATTGGAGAAAGAAGGTATCCATGACATAACCGAAGAAACGAGCCAATGAAGCATGCCGACACCAGTTAGATGGGGACACGTGGCCACTTCTCGAACGTTCTTGCTGACGCCAAACAAGGAACTCCAAGTGCAACTGTAGGAGGTGAATCGACAGGGGTGGAAGAGTAACTGAACAGGCATAGGGATTGAATGGCTAAAGCCATCAATGGAGACAATCAAATTCAGGGACGAATTGAGAGGAGTTTAAGTGATCAAGAGAGATAGTGAACAATGAACCCTGAGAGGAGGACTGAACACAGAGAATAATAAAGCCAAGCAGAGGAGATAGAGGGCTCAGTTGACGACAAGCAACGTCAAGCACCAGAGAGCTTGAAGATTCAAGCCATCCCATAGATGAATCTATCTGGACTGAGGATCGCATTTGGCTCCTTCCACTGTAGACCAAGGGTCACAGGGATGGTAGGAAGAAAAAGAGTCTGTGAACTCTGAGTGGCTTGGGAAATCCAAGAACCACCCTACTAGCAAAATTTGCTTTAGGAGAACTCACATTGAGTCCATGCATTATAATTTCTCTACTATAAGACACAATAAAACAAGGCCACCACTGAAGCTAGACCAGAGACATAGCCTTGGAGAATAGGGTGAACTCAGAGAAAGAGGAGCCATAACTGTGTGCTAAAAGCAAGCCCAGTAACAAAAAACTAAGATTGTATACTCCATTAACAGTTCCTTCTCACCCTTGGGAAAGCATTTCCATGGATTTTGTTGGGGGACTGCCTAAATATAGGAAAGGTCATGATTATCTATATGTTGTTGTGGATAGGTTCAACAAAATGTGTATTTTGATACCCTGTAGTAAACAGATTATAGCTGAACAAACTGCAAAATTGTTCTTTGAACATGTATGTGTTCATTTTGGATTACCCACTTCTCTTGTATCTAATCGAGACACCCGATTTGTGGGAAGGTTTTGGTCTAGTTTGTGGGAACTAATGGACACCAAATTGAAGAAAAGCATAGCTTTTCATGCACAAACAGATGGCCAGACAAAAGTAGTTAATAGGATGGTGATCCAGTTACTAAGAGGATATTGCAGCAAACATCCTAAGCTTTGGGATGACCACTTGTGCTATGTGAAACATGCTTACAATAGAGCCAAACACTCTTCTACACAGAGATCTCCTTTTGAGGCATGTTTTGGTTTCATACAAAGGTCTCCCTTGGAATTTGTCTTTGGTAAAGATACCATGGTTTAAAAACATAGTGATGTGGACAAGGCAACTAGGTTAATTGAATAGATCTAGGAGATCCACAGGCAGTACAACAACAACTGGAAAAGAGCCAGGCCAAGTACAAGGCTAGGCATGATAAGCATCTAATGGAGCATAGTTTTCAAGTTAGAGACCAAGTTTGGCTATTTATTAGCAAGGAAAGAATGCAAGGTGAAGGTAAAAAGCTAAAACCTATCAGGTATGGACCCTTCAGGGTACTTGAGAAGATTGGTGAGAATACTTTTCGCCTTGATTTGCCAGCTTACATGCACATCTACTCAGTCATGAACGCAGATTGCTTGAGGTTGTTTGAGCCTTCAATGATTGAGGACCCTGAAGAGTAGAGTCAATTACCTTCGGTTGATGACCTGCTACCTAAATATCTTAATGAGTTACGGGAAGACACGGTGTTGGACAGCAAGGTAAGGATGACGCGCAGTGGACAAGGGAAATAACTCAAGATTGGGCTTAAAGGTTCAAAGCTGAGCAGTGTAAAGTGGATTGAGATTGGGTGGGCGAGACAACAATTTCCTCACTTAGTCGATGCTTGAAGAAAATCGACTTTTGGTGGTCCAAAATCTTTTCAGTGGGAAGGCCATGATCTGAATCGGATCCATGAACAACTATCAAAGAACCTTGACTATATCGGGACAAAAGAAATCTCTAATGAAATCCAAAATAGCATCAAAAACACCCTGAACAAGTGGCCATGGCAGCGGGCATGGAACGACGAGGACCTTGATTAAAGCGCACTGATCGAGGCCTATGGAGACTACATAGGAGGCCAAAGTATCACTTGCGAGCCCTAGACTAGGAAAAGGAGCTGATTTTCGATGCGCGTTTAGCGACACCTAGCGCTAATCACGCATCGCTGGCAAAACAGGGCCAAAATGGGGGGAGCCTTAAGCTCTTGGTCATGTTCGAAGCCAGAGAACCATGGGTGGAGAAACGAAAAGTGCTAAAGTAGAAAGGCAGGACTCGCACCCTGGATATCGGCGGTTTTGATCGAGGCACCCTTGAACGGTAAGAGGTTTTGGACAGGAGTAGAGCGATCCCATACACCGATCGATGCGTGGCGGCAGAGGAGAGAGAAAAACCACCATTGATCACGCGTTATCAGTCAAGAAAGTCAACTGCGCTCGGTGTGCATATGATATCAGATCTTGAGGAGCCCAGATCGGACGACTGAGATTGAACCCGATAGAAAGAAGTGGAATTGATAGGGGATTAAGCCACGTTCTAAAGGGATTTTGAATCCGTTTGACCACACGTTGGAGAAGGAACGTATCCATGACATAACTGAAGAAACGAGCCAATGAAGCATGCTGGCACTAGTTAGATGGGGACACGTGGCCACTTCCCAAGCGTTCATGTTGACACCGAACAAGGAACTCCAAGCACAGTTGCACGAGGCAAATCGACAGAGGCGGAAGAGGAACCGAACAACCATAGGGATCGAATGGCTAAAGCCATGGACGGAGATAGTCAAATTCAGGGAAGAATTGAGAGGAATCCAAGTGACCAAGAGAGACAGTAAACAGTGAACCCTGAGAGGAGGATTGAACATAGAGAACAGTAAAGCCAAGCAAAGGAGACAGAGGGCTGAACTAACCATAGACAACATCGAGCACCAGAGAGCTTGAAGATTCAAG
>APFE031613541.1:9191-43419 GCA_000404065.3 Pinus taeda
TATATGTCCCTACTACCAACATTAAAATTGTGAAGTGTTTAAACTCCATTAATAAAACATCTTTCCAAACTTGAATATAAACCTCAAGGTGTTGTTGCAATTTATCAACCTCGCTAGAATGATAAATGTGGACTATGTTCTTAGAAAATGTCACTCCTGTAACTCATGTCAGGTTAATTAATATTAACTTTCATAAAAATAAAATGATGGATAAATATTGAGACACCTAACTACAAGATCAAGTAGCCAAATTTACATACCAACCCATACACATGAATTGGATTCTATTGAAAGGAATGCCTAAACAAATATAATAGAAAATGTCTATAAATGATCCAAAACTATATGTTCCCGAGAAAGTTATAGGAAACTTCACCCAAATTACTTGCTACCTTAAAGTTTTAAACTATATTTTGTTGATATTTAGCTTACAAAAAACTTCACCCCAATTACTTTCTCTTTAAAAATACATTTATGCCTGCATAGACATTTCGAGCTTTGATAAATCGCAAATTCTGAATGATTTATGAACTAATTTTTCACTTGATACCACTTCCCAAATTGAAATATCACCAAAATCTATTCCAAGTGAAAAATATTCATGCAAGTGACTATGTTCAGAAGTTATTTCATAGTTACAAAGCATTTAAGAGAAACTGTAGATATATAAATTTGGTTGAGGACCCCAATAGAGTATAGACTTCTTATAATTGAAAGTGAAGATTACCTAATAAATTTGACTGATTCAAAGGATGAAAATCTATGCTTACTGTTAGGCCTTTATTAATATTTGTTGTGGGCTACTGAAATCCCTGCACATTATTCTGTAAAAATACCCTTCGATTGCTTCTTCTGAAGAAATTTAGAAAATTTGAAACTCCTTTGAATATTTATAAATACAGGAGTTGAAGAAATAACTTCTTTAATTTGATTATATTTTGAGAAACCATCCAACATTGAAATAATTCAAGGCCTGGTTGTCCTTTGCAATAAATACCCCTTGTTGGGTAAAGGATCATTGTCCTTCAATGATAGTTCATTCAAATTATTGAATTTGACACATATTTTAATGTCACTATTCGTCCTCCTTACAGAGACTGAGTTTTCCACCTTGGTTGAATATCTTGTAGGAGAAATGATTTTTGCCTCGAGCATTTTCTACAACTCCTTCTAAATTATAGGTGTCAATTTTAAATTCATATGCCTTAGTTTTTGTCTAAATGGGTTGGCATCCTCCTTCAAGTGGATATTATGTTGAATAATATTATCGTTGTATGCATTTAAAGAATCATAAATATAGGCAAAGAATCTTTATACTTGTCGATAAGTTTTTCAATTGGATTTCTCTCCTCATGCAAACAACCCTTTCCAAAATTGATTATTGTTGGGGTTACTTTCAATCCCAAATTGATTTCAATCACCTCTTCAATATTGCTAACATCTTTTTATTTCTTATACAATATAACACTAATAAAATAGATTCTCTAATGCGACAAGGCCATTGGGATACTTTTTCTCCTAAAACTACCTAACCTTAGTTTCATTTCTATCTTCCCATATCCAATTCATCTCATAGTTAGAAAACTCCTACAAAATATTAAGGAACCTCACAACCTGAGTATCATAATGAAAGACCTACCAATGCTAAAAACTATCGAGAACTAAAGGTTGAAAAAAACCTCCATCCTATGATTGTTGTCAACTATTTCATCACAAATATATATACTAGAGGCCAAGCTAGTCCATTCTCATATTGTTCAAACTGCTTTCAAGGAAAACACTTCCTTAGATATGAAACTAGTTATCACGCATGCTAAGTGCAACAGTTTAGTTGATGCCTTCCTGCTATTGAAGGAAGTTTCCAATAGAAATATGGTTCCATGATCAAGTTTGATAATGACCTCGGCTAGCATGGACATAGTGACAAGACCTTGACTCTGTATCATGAGATGTGAGAATCAAACATTTCCCTAAATCAATTCACTTTTTCTAGTGTTCTCCAAGCATGTGTTTGCTTGGTTACTTTCAAACATGGCAAGAAAGTTCATAAAAAATTGATCCAAAGTGGGTTTGAATCCAACATATTCTAATGGTTTAGCGTCATATTCATTTATGTTAAGGTGGAAGATTTAAGGATTCATGCCATGTGTTTTACAAAATGCCTCAAGAAGATGTTGTCTCATGGAATACAATGATTGCAGTTTATGCGAGATAGGGGATTTTCTAGGAGGCTTGAACCTATTTCACTAGATGCAACAAATAGTTATCCAACCAACTAAATTTACCTTTATAATGGAAAGAAAATGGCAGACAGGTTCATGCAGACATAATGAAAATTGGCTTACACTGTGACATGTTTGTGGGGAGTGCTCTTGTATACATGTATGTCGAGTGGTATCATAGAGGATACTATAAAGAAAAGGAACATATATCATGCAGCCTTAGTCGTTAATAACCATATTATGCAAACAAAAATTGCATGTCTACTATGTACCTGTCATGTAAATGTCCCAGGAATTACACGTATTCCATACTTAGGGAAAATTTCTCTTAGATCAAGGTTTTACCCAGCGGAAATATAACATTTAATGAAAACTCACTTTATCCAAGGTTAAGTCCTTAAGCGGAAATATTTCATATAACTATGCCAAGTTTAGACTTGGTTATTTTTCACCTCTGCGCATATTAACCATACCCTCTTAACTATGGTCTTAGATTAACCCAACGTTAACTCTGGTCGCACCGATCCTCGTTTGGAAAGTTTTTTAAATAAGGAGTCGAAGCTTCCAGCTCTATAAGCTTCATAACAGAAGTTTGGTAAATGGTTGGGACAAATGGAGTCGAGGATGTCAGTTTGGGCTCCTTTCCCCTATTAGGATGGAACTACCTCAAGAGATAAGACCTTGTCCCATGAGAAGAGGAACCATCTCCCATCCATTCATGCTATATAAACCTCCCTTTCTCCAAGCACAGGCTAGTGTGGAAGGGTTAATGTGGGTGTGCTAGTGTTAATTAAGTCTGGAATAATCAACAAGTTATTCATAGTTATAGATCTCTAGTTGTGTGTAAGGGATAAGTTTGAATTTGGTTTAGTATGAAGAATAAAGGGAAGAGCCTTAAAAATATAATTGTTGAGGCCATCATGGAATGCTAACGGAAGTGTTTGGGAATCTAGATTTGTCGGAGGAGAACAACAACCTCAAGACAATGGTTGTAATCTCTTCTTGATTTAATATATATGAAACTATCGATTGATTTCCTACATAATGTGTCATCTCACATGTTAATGAATTAATGCTTCTTGACTTGTTAAGTAGGTTGAATTACAATATGTCTATTTCACGATTGTTGTTTTTGTTGTTTACCTGCTTCAGGTGTTCGAAGAAGGAAATGGGAGATAGCTGGAGTGAGAAAGTAAGGTCATCACCAAACGGGATAAGCATACTAAGAGGTAGGCCCTCTTAATTGGTTCTATCCTAAGGAAATCTTCCATAGAATGTCTTATTAGTGGCTAGACCCGCTATCGGGCTAGAGGAATTGTTTGTTTCCGCACTTAGAATTTTACTTCACCACACCTGCCTACCACCATCTCTTTGGTTACTACAAAGCAATGCAGTTAACTAATTTCAAAAACCAGGAATTTTTTTTCCTGATGATATGCCCTCAAGGAAAGAAGAAGACAGTGGCCACGACCTGGCCACAAGGACCCTCCGCATGACAACAACAGATGGACAAGGTCATGGAGGAGTACAAGGACATCTTCACTTCCCCCCATATCAGTGCCTCTACACTGTGAGGTCAAGCACTCCATCGATCTGACCCCAGGTGCGTCATTAACCAATGGACCAATCTATCAATGCTCTGTTCTGGAGAACAATGAAATCAAGAGGCAAATTCAGGAGCTGCTATAGAAAGGTCACATTTGGCCAAGTTCAACGCCCTGTGGGTGCCCGATCATGTTGGTACATAAGAAGGATGGGACTTGGAGACTCTATATTGACTATCGGGCACTGAACAAGATCACTGTTCGGAATAGGCACCCGATCTAATGGATTGATGACTTTCTGGACAAACTCATAGGAGAAAAATATTTCAGCAAGATTGACTTGAAGTTTGGATATCATTAGGCAACAATCGAACCCTCTGATGTGTGGAAGATTGGCTTCAAAGCCAAGGAGGGCCTTTTCAAATGGTTTCTTATGCCTTTCAGGTTGACGAATTCTCCTGCAACCTTCATGAGTCTCATGGATGACATCCTACGACCATTCACCAACTTATTTGTAGTGGTATACTTGGATGACTGATGAGCGCTAGTATTGCAGCAAGGATGCTGCAACTCTTGGGCTACTAGCTTTACTTCTCAACCCGGTGTTCAAACAAACTTGGAGGTGACAGTGCTATATGCACAAGTAAAAGTAAAGGTCCTACCTATTGTCACTGTTCACCTGGCGAGAGACCCCAGGGGTTCCAAGCCAGACTTCAATAGAGTCTGAAGAAGATTAATTCTTTTATGGAAGAAGAGAAAATCTATTCTAAGAGAGCTACTCTATGGGAGAAATGAAGAAAAAAACATGTAATGCTAAATCACACTGTTAGGTTCCTATACCAATAGGTGTCATTTTTCATGATTGACTGTCGAAATGCCAAATATGATCATCCTTTCCATGCTGCAAAGGCTCCATATTTTCAAAGAAAAATAAATAAATAAATTAAAAAATGTAAAGAGGGTATGCCCTAAAAGAAAAATCAAAGGGAAAGAAGAATGAATTGGTCAAGAAAAAGAAAAGAATTGAACCCCAACCAAAAGACCAGGAAAGTCTACTAAGTCAAATGCCACTACCGTTCCATTTTTGAAGAATTTTATTATGTACAACTACTTGATCCTTATCATGGTTTATGAATGGCCAAACAACTCAATCTTGGCTAGTTCATGTTTCGATTTACTTCTCTTAGAAATAGAAAATGAAGGTATTCTCAAACAACTTAATCTTGACAGACAAGTAGATAGGTAGAGAAGCAAAGGGTCTCAACTGTTTAATCTGAGCCCTTGGAAGAGATAAGGGTAGATTTAGATAGGAGGGCAGCCAAAAGAAAAGTGGAAAATCAGGGTTTCCTATTTTAAGTGCACCCATTGAAAATGAAGAAAAAGTGTTCGGAATCATAGGATGGGTAGGTAGATTGAGGTTGCAGAAACAGGTCTATCAGTAGCATTATCTTTTTTGAATATGATCTATCTCATGGATATCACAAGTGCCATGGCAAAAGTGTTGTGACAGATCAGATGTTGCATGTCTAACTGCCCCTCATTCCCCTCACAATAATCATTCACTAACATCCCCTCAAAGAGATTGGGATCTGCTCAAAAACTCTTAACTTCACTCCATTTCCATGAAAGTTTAAGTGAAACTATAGGTTTTCCTTAAAAGCTCAAAGCCACATTTCTTGTGTAAAGTTTTATTTCTCTCTACACCCCCAAGCCTAGGTGATTCAATTTCATGAACCTAGCGCTTCCCCTCATATTCATATTAACCTTTAAACTTTACTATATAACTCCTACCTATATTTTCCCTCCCCTATTATACATAACACTATGTAAAAACCCCAAAATAATTAAATATCCCCACCCCTGCAATTATAGCCATAACACTGTTGTTTCAGGATTATTGGTCCCCCCAGGGCCAATAAGAACCCTCCACGCGCCCGCCGGGATTTGTTTGACATTTGGTTAAACAAATAACAAAAGATGCCCGCCCAAACTATATGAAAACCCATTAACCAAGGTTTGTACCTCGCAGAGATTCAAAAAATATTAAAATAATGCGCAGATTCTGAAGTTTAAACCTCCACCAGCTTAAAGTCCCGTAAACCGTCGGATTGGGCCCTCCCCACCCAATGACTCTTGTCAATATCGGAGCCGCTCCGACGTCCGAACGTAAGCGCCCGATAGAAAGCGGTTTTCCCGCCGTACCCTAGGATGTGTGGCGCCAGCCTATTGCATCGGGCCCGTTCTGCCAGAAACTTCCATCGTACAAAAGGCGGTGCGATGAAACCACAAACTGCTTCCTGTTCCTACCGCCCACGTCAGCGCCCACATCAGCGCCCACGTCACTACCCACTCACCACTATTCCTCCGCCATGTGCACCACATCACCTGCCATGTCATCCTCCACGTCACCTTCCGTACTCTGTTACACGAAAAAATTTACGTCATGCTGACGTCATCATAAAAAGCGCCAAAAACCCCAAAAAAACCCAAATTTTGTTAAAAAATAACGATAGTGATAGTTTTTTGTCTATATCTATACATTGGTTTGCGAAGACTGTGCATGAAAATCACGATGAATTCACCACCAAAGTTCCAGTCTGCCACCCAGAGGAGTCCACTTCACAAACTCGGACCCTTAGCTCACTCCTCAACCCACATTTTCACCTGGCGCCCATAAAACAGGTATTTACCCAAAACTCACTGATAAGCCCTGTTTTCCAAGTTTCTCTGCTAAAATCACCCGAACAGTTAGAATTCTAGTTGAATTGCGTTGTTTCCTGTACATCTCTGCACTGTAAATCTATGTTTTACCCATTTTTTCAAGAAATCTTGTGAATTATGTGCTCCTTTGCAAATTGTCCATTAAAACTGAAATTCTAACCCATAACCTAGCTAAGAACATATAAGATAGTTACAAGAAGATCCTAACGATGTATATGTCCCTACTACCAACATTAAAATTGTGAAGTGTTTAAACTCCATTAATAAAACATCTTTCCAAACTTGAATATCAACCTCAAGGTGTTGTTGCAATTTGTCAACCTCGCTAGAATGATAAATGTGGACTATGTTCTTAGAATCTTTCACTCCTATAACTCATGTCAGGTTAATTAATATTAACGTTCATAAAAATAAAATGATGGATAAATATTGAGACACCTAACTACAAGATCAAGTAGCCAAATTTACATACCAACCCATACCCAGGAATTGGATTCTTTTGAAAGGAATGCCTAAAAAAATATAATAGAAAATGTCTATAAATGATCCAAAACTATATGTTCCTAAGAAATTTATAGGAAACTTCACCCAAATTAATTGCTACCTTAAATTTTTAAACTATATTTTGTTGATATTCAGCTTACAAAAAACTTCACCCAAATTACTTTCTCTTTAAAAATATATTTATGCCTGCATAGACATTTTGAGCTTTAATAAATCAAAAATTCTGAATGATGTCTGAACTAATTTTTTGCTTGATACCACTTCCCAAATTGAAATATCACCAAAATCTATTCCAAGTGAAAAATATTCATTCAAGTGACTATGTTCAGAAGTTATTTCATAGTTACAAAGCATTTAAGAGAAACTGTAGATATAGAAATTTGGTTGAGGACCCCAATAGAGTATAGACTTCTCCTAATTGAAAGTGAAGATTACCTAATAAATTTAACTGATTCAAAGGATGAAAATCTATGCTTACTGTTATGCCTTTATTAATATTTTTTGTGGGCTACTCAAATCCCTGCACATTATTCTGTAAAAATACCCTGTGATTGCTTCTTATGAAGAAATTTAGAAAATTTGAAACTCCTTTGAATATTTATAAATACAGGAGTTGAAGAAATAACTTCTTTAATTTGATTATATTTTGAGAAACCATCCAAAATTGAAATAATTCAAGGCATGGTTGTGCTTTGCAATAAATACCCCTTGTTGGGTAAAGGATTGTTGTCCTTTAACGATAGTTCATTCAAATTATTGAATTTGACACATATTTTAATGTCACTATTCGTCTTCCTTACAAAGACTAAGTTTTCAACCTAGGTTGAATATCTTGTAGGAGAAATGATTTTTGCCTCGAGCATTTTCTACAACTCCTAAATTATAGGTGTCAATTTTAAATTCATACGCCTTAGTTTTTGTCTAAATGGGTTGGTATCCTCCTTCAATGGGATATTATGTTGAATAATATCATCGTTGTATGCATTTAAATAATCATAAATATAGGAAAAGAATCTTTATACTTGTCGATAAGGTTTTCAATTGGATTTCTCTCCTCATGCAAACAACCCTCTCCAAGCTTGATTATTGTGGGGGTTACTTTGAATCCAAATTGATTTCAATCACCTCTTCAATATTGCTGACATCTTTTTCTTTATTATACAATATAACACTAATAAAAAAGATTCTCTAATGGGACAAGGCCATTGGGATACTTTTTCTCCTAAAACTACCTAACCTTAGTTTCATTTCTATCTTCCCATATCCAATTCATCTCATAGTTAGAAAACTCCTACAAAATATTAAGGAACCTCACAATTTGAGTATCATAATGAAAGACTTACCAATGCTAAAAACTATCGAGAACTAAAGGTTGAAAAAAACCTCCATCCTATGATTGTTGTCAACTATTTCATCACCAATATATATACTAGAGGCCAATCTAGTCCATGCTCATATTGTTTAGACTTCTTTCAAGGAAAACACTTCCTTAGATATGAAACTAGTTATCACGCATGCTAAGTGTAACAGTTTAGTTGATGCCCTCCTGCTATTGAAGGAAGTTTCCAATAGAAATATGGTTCCATGATCAAGTTTGATAATGACCTAGGCTAGCATGGACACAGTGACAAGACCTTGACTCTGTATCATGAGATGTGAGAATCAAACATTTCCCTAGATCAATTCATTTTTTCTAGTGTTCTCCAAGCATGTGTTTTCTTGGCTACTTTCAAACATGGCAAGAAAGTTCATAAAAAAATGATCCAAAGTGGGTTTGAATCCAACATATTCTTAGGGTTTAGCGTCATATGCATTTATGTTAAGGTGGAAGATTTAAGGGTTCATGCCATGTGTTTTACGAAATGCCTCAAGAAGATGTTGTCTCATGGAATACAATGATTGTAGTTTATGCGAGATAGGGGATTTTATAGGAGGCTTGAACCTATTTCACTAGATGTAACAAATAGTTATCCAACCAACTAAATTTACCTTTATAATGAAAATAAAATGGCAGACAGGTTCATGCAGACATAATGAAAATTGGGTTACACTGTGACATGTTTGTGGGGAGTTCTCTTGTATACATGTATGCTAAGTGGTATCATAGAGGATACTATAAAGAAAAGGAACATATATGATGTAGCCTTAGCCATTAATACCCACATTATGCAAACAAAAATTGCATGTCTACTATGTACCTGTCATGTACATGTCCCAGGAATTACACGTATTCCATACTTAGGGAAAATTTCTCTTAGATCAAGGTTTTACCCAGCAGAAATATAAGATTTAATGAAAACTCACTTTATCCAAGGTTAAGTCCTTAAGAGGAAATATTTCATCTAACTATGCCAAGTTTAGACTTGGTTATTTTTCACCTCTACGCATATTAGCCATAAACTCTTAACTATGGTCTTAGATTAACCCAACGTTAACTCTGGTCGCATCGATCCTCTTTTGGATAGTTGTTTAAATAAGGAGCCGAAGCTTCCAACTCTATAAGCTTCATAACGGAAGTCTAGTAAATGGTTGGGAAAGATGGAGTCGAGGATGTAAGTTTGTCCTCCTTTCCCCTATTAGGTTGGAACTACCTCAAGAGATAAGACCTTCTCCCATGAGAAGAGGAACCATCTCCCATCCATTCATGCTATACAAACCTCCCTTTCTCCCAAGCATAGGCTAGTGTGGAAGGGTTAATGTGGGTGTGCTAGTGTTAATTAAGTCTGGAATAATCAACAAGTTATTCATAGTTATAGCTCTCTAGTTGTGTGTGAGGGATAATTTTGAATTTGGTTTAGTATGAAGAATAAAGGGAAGAGCCTTAAAACTATCATTGTTGAGGCCATCATGGAATGCTAACGGAAGTGTTTCGGAACCCAGATTTGTCGGAGGAGAACAACAACATCAAGACAATGGTTGTAATCTCTTCTTGATTTAATATATATGAAACTATCGATTGATTACCTACATAATGTGTCATCTCACATGTTTATGAATTAATGCTTCTTGACTTGTTAAGTAGGTTGAATTACAATTTGTCTATTTCATGATTGTTGTTTGCTGTTGTTTACCTGCTTCAGGTGTTCAAAGAAGGAAATGGGAGATAGCCGGAGTGAGAAAGTAAGGTCATCACCAAACGGGATAAGCATACTAAAAAGTAGGCCCTCTTAATTGGTTCTAACCTAAGGAAATCTTCCATAGAATGTCTTATTAGTGGATAGACCCGCTATCGGGCTAGAGGAATTATTTGTGTCCGCACTTAGAATTTTACTTCGCCACACACGCCTACCGCCATCTCTTTGGTTACTGCAAAGCAATGCAGTTAACTAATTTCAAAAACCAGGATTTTTTTTTCTTGATGATATGCCCTCAAGGAAAGAAGAAGACAGTGGCCACAACCTCGAGACAAGGACCCTCCACACGACAACAACAGATGGACAAGGTCATGGAGGAGTACGAGGACATCTTCACTTCCCACCTTATCGATGCCTCTACACTCTCAGGTCAAGCACTCCATCGATCTGACCCTAGGTGCGTCACTAAGCAATGGACCAATCTATCGATGCTATGTTCTGGAGAACAATGAAATCAAGAGGCACATTCAGGAGCTGCTATAGAAAGGTCACATTTGGCCAACTTCATCGCCTTGTGGGAGCCTCATCATGTTGGTACAAAAGAAGGATGGGACTTGGAGACTCTGTATTGAATATCGGGCACTGAACAAGATCATTGTTTGGAATAGGTACCCGATCTAATGGATTGATGACCTTCTGGACCAACTCACAAGAGAAAAATATTTCAGCAAGATTGACTTGAAGTTTGGATATCATTAGGCATCAATCGAACCATATGATGTGTGGAAGGCTGGCTTCAAAGCCAAGGAGGGCCTTTTCAAATGGCCGCTTATGCCTTTCAGGTTGACGAATTCTCCTACAACCTTCATGAGCCTCATGGATGACATCCTACAACCATTCACCAACTCATTTGTAGTGGTATAGTTGGATGACTGATGAGCGCAAGTATTGCAGCAAGGATGCTGCAACTCTTGGGCTACTAGCTTTACCTGTCAACGCGGTGTTCAAACAAACTTGGAGGTGACAATGCTATATGCACAAGTAAAAGTGAAGGTCCTACCTATTGTCACTGTTCACCTGGCGAGAGACCACAGGGGTTCCAAGCCAGACTTCTATAGAGTCTGAAGAAGATTAATTCTTTAATGGAGGAAGAGAAAATTTATTCTAAGAGAGCTACTCTACTGCAAAAATGAAGAAAACAACATGTAATGCTAAATCACATTGTTAGGTTCCTATACCAATAGGTGTCATTTTTCATGATTGAATGTGGAAATGCCAAATATGATCATCCTTTCCATGCTACAAAGGCTCCATATTTTCAAAGAAAAATAAATAAATAAAATTAAAAATGTAAAGAGGGTATGCCCTAAAAGAAAAATCAAAGGGAAAAAAGAATGAATTGGTCAAGAAAAAGAAAAGAAATGAACCCCAACCAAAAGACCAGGAAAGTGTGCTAGTTCAAATGCCACTACTGTTCCATTTTTGAATAATTTTACTATGTACAGCTACTTTATTCTTATCATGGTTTATGAATGGCCAAACAACTCAATCTTGGCTAGTTCATGTTTCAATTTACTTGTCTTAGAAATAGAAAATGAAGGTCTGCTCAAACAGCTTAATCTTGACAGGAAAGTAGATAGGTAGAGAAGCAAAGGGTATCAACTATTTAGTCTGAGCCCTTGGAAGAGATAAGGGTAGATTTAGATAGGAGGGCAACCAAAAGAAAAGTGGAAAATCAGGGTTTTCTAGTTTAAGTGCACCCATTGAAAATGAAGAAAAAATGTTAGGAATCATAGGATGCGTAAGTAGATTGAGGTTGCAGAACTAGGTCTATCAGTAGTGTTATCTTTTTTGAATATGATGTATCTCATGTATATCAAAAGTGCGATGGAAAAAGTGTGGTGACAGATCAGATGTTGCATGTCTAACTCCCCCTCATTCCCCTCACAATAATCATTCACTAACTTCCCCTCAAAGAGATTGGCATCTGCTCAAAAACTCTTAACTTCACTCCATTTCCATGAAATTTTAAGTGAAACTACAAGTTTTGCTTAAAAGCTCAAAGCCACATTTCTTATGTAAAGTTTTATTTCTCTCTACACCCCCAAGCCTAGGTGATTCAATTTCATGAACCTAACGCTTCCCCTCATATTCATATTTACCTTTTAAATTTACTATATAAATCCTACCTGTATTTTCCCTCCCCTATTATACATAACACTATGTAAAAAACCCCAAAATAATTAAATATCCCCACCCCGACAATTATAGCCATAACACTGTTGTTTCAAGATTATTGGTCCCCCAGGGCCAATAAGAACCCTCCACGTGCCCGTCGGGATTTTTTTGACATTTGGTTAAACAAATAACCAAATCTGCGCGCCCAAACTATATGAAAACCCATTAACCAAGGTTTGTACCCCGCAGAGATTCAAAAAATATTAAAATAATGCGGAGATTCTAAAATTTAAACCTCCACCAGCTTAAAGTCCCGTACACCATCGTATCGGGCCCTCCCCATCCAACAACTCTTGTCAATATCGGAGCCGCTCCGACGTCCGAACCTTAGCGCCCGATAGAAAGCGGTTTTCTCGCCGTACCCCGGGACGTGTGGCACCAGCCCATTGCATCGGGTCCATTTTGCCAGAAACTACCATCGTACAAAAGGCAGTGCGATGAAACCACAAACCGCTTCTTGTTCCCACCGCCCACGTCAGCGCCCACATCAGCGCCCACGTCACTTCCCACTCACCACTATTCCTCTGCCATGTCCGCCACATCACCTGCCATGTCATCCTCCACGTCACCTTTCGTACTCTGCTACACGACAAAATTTACGTCATGCTGATGTCATCATAAAAAGCACCAAAAAGCCCGAAAAAACCCAAATTTTCTTAAAAAATCACGAAAGTGATAGTTTTTTGTCTATATATATTCATTGGTTTGCGAAGACTGTGCATGAAAATCACGATGAATTTGCCGCCAAATTTCCAGTCTACCACCCAGAGGAGTTCACTTCACAAACTTGGCCCCTCAGCTCACTCCTCAACCTGCATTTTCACCTGGCGCCCATAGAACAGGTATTTACCCGAAACTCACTGATAAGCCCTGTTTTCCAAGTTTCTCTACTAAAATCACCCGAATAGTTAGAATTCTAGTTGAATTGCATTGTTGCCTGTACATCTTTGCACTGTAAATCTCTGTTTTACCCATTTTTTCAAGAAATCTTTTTCTATGCTCCTCTACAAATTGTCCATTAAAACTGAAATTCAAACCCATAACCTAGCTAAGAACATATAAGATAGTTACAAGAAGTTCCTAACGATGTATATGTCCCTACTACCAACATTAAAATTGTGAAGTGTTTAAACTCCATTAATAAAACATCTTTCCAAACTTGAATACCAACCTCAAGGTGTTGTTGCAATTTTTCAACCTCGCTAGAATGATAAATGTGGACTATGTTCTTAGAAAATGTCACTCCTGTAACTCATGTCAGGTTAATTAATATTAACTTTCATAAAAATAAAATGATGGATAAATATTGAGACACCTAACTACAAGATCAAGTAGCCAAATTTACATACCAACCCATACCCAGGAATTGGATTCTTTTGAAAGGAATGCCTAAACAAATATAATAGAAAATGTCTATAAATGATCCAAAACTATATGTTCCTGAGAAATTTATAGGAAACTTCACGCAAATTAATTGCTACCTTAAAGTTTTAAACTATATTTTGTTGATATTCAGCTTGCAAAAAACTTCACCCAAATTACTTTCTCTTTAAAAATATGTTTATGCCTGCATAGACATTTCGAGCTTTGATAAATCGCAAATTCTGAATGATTTCTGAACTATTTTTTCACTTGATACCACTTCCCAAATTAAAATATCACCAAAATCTATTCCAAGTGAAAAATATTCATGCAAGTGACTATGTTCAGAAGTTATTTCATAGTTACAAAGCATTTAAGAGAAACTGTAGATATAGAAATTTGATTGAGGACCCCAATAGAGTATAGACTTCTCATAATTGAAAGGGAAGATTACCTAATAAAATTTAGTGATTCAAAGGATAAAAATATATGCTTACTGTTGGGCCTTTATTAATATTTATTGTGGGCTACTCAAGTCCCTGCACATTATTCTGTAAAAATACCCTGCGATTGCTTCTTCTGAAGAAATTTAGAAAATTCGAAACTCCTTTGAATATTTATAAATACAGGAGTTGAAGAAATAACTTCTTTAATTTGATTATATTTTGAGAAACCATCCAACATTGAAATAATTCAAGTCCTGGTTGTCCTTTGCAATAAATACCCCTTGTTGGGTAAAGGATCATTGTCCTTCAACGATAGTTCATTCAAATTATTGAATTTGACACATATTTTAATGTCACTTCGTCTTCCATACAGAGACTGAGTTTTCCACCTAGGTTGAATATCTTGTAGGAGAAATGATTTTTGCCTCGAGCATTTTCTACAACTCCTAAATTATAGGTGTCAATTTTAAATTCATACGCCTTAGTTTTTGTCTAAATGGGTTGGCATCCTCCTTCAATGGGATATTATGTTGAATAATATCATCGTTGTATGCATTTAAATAGTCATAAATATAGGCAAAGAATATTTATACTTGTCGATAAGGTTTTCAATTGGATTTATCTCCTCATGCAAACAACCCTCTCCAAGCTTGATTATTGTGGGGGTTACTTTGAATCCCAAACTGATTTCAATCACCTCTTCAATATTGCTGAGATCTTTTTCTTTCTTATACAATATAACACTAATAAAAAAGATTCTCTAATGGGACAAGGCCATTGGGATACTTTTTCTCCTAAAACTACCTAACCTTAGTTTCATTTCTATCTTCCCATATCCAATTCATCTCATAGTTAGAAAACTCCTACAAAATATTAAGGAACCTCACAATTTGAGTATCATAATAAAAGACCTACCAATGCTAAAAACTATCGAGAACTAAAGGTGAAAAAAAAACCTCCATCCTATGATTATTTCAACTATTTCATCACAAATATATATACTAGAGGCCAAGCTAGTCCATGCTCATATTGTTTAGACTTCTTTCAAGGAAAACACTTCCTTAGATATGAAACTAGTTATCACGCATGCTAAGTGCAATAGTTTAGTTGATGCCCTCCTGCTATTGAAGGAAGCTTCCAATAGAAATATGGTTCCATGATCACATTTGATAATGACCTAGGCTAGCATGGACACAGTGACAATACCTTGACTCTGTATCATGGGATGTGAGAATCAAACATTTCCCTGAATCAATTCATTTTTTCTAGTGTTCTCCAATCATGTGTTTGCTTGGCTACTTTCAAACATGGAAAGAAAGTTCATAAAAAAATGATCCAAAGTGGGTTTGAATCGAACATATTCTTAGGGTTTAGCGTCAAATGCATTTATTTTAAGGTGGAATATTTAAGGATTTATGTCATGTGTTTTACGAAATACCTCAAGAAGATGTTGTCTCATGGAATACAATGATTGTAGTTTAAGCGAGATAGGGGATTTTCTAGGAGGCTTGGACCTATTTCACTAGATTCAACAAATAGTTATCAAACCAACTAAATTTACCTTTATAATGGAAAGAAAATGGCAGATAGGTTGATGCAGACATAATGAAAATTGGGTTACACTTTGACATGTTTGTGGGGAGTGCTCTTGTATACATGTATGAAAGTGGTATCGTAGAGGATACTATAAAGAAAAGGAACATATATTATGCAGCCTTAGCCGTTAATACCCACATTATGCAAACAAAAAGTGCATGTCTACTATGTACCTGTCATGTACATGTCCCAGGAATTACACGTATTCAATACTTAGGGAAAATTTCTCTTAGATCAAGGTTTTACCCAGTAGAAATATAAGATTTAATGAAAACTCACTTTATCCAAGGTTAAGTCCTTAAGCGGAAATATTTAATCTAACTATGCCAAGTTTAGACTTGGTTATTTTTCACCTCTGCGCATATTAACCATACCCTCTTAACTATGGTCTTAGATTAACCCAACGTTAACTCTGGTTGCACCGATCCTCTTTTCGAAAGTTTTTTAAATAAGGAGCCGAAGCTTCCAGCTCTATAAGCTTCATAACAGAAGTTTGGTAAATGGTTGGGACAGATGGAGTCGAGGATGTCAGTTTGGGCTACTTTCCCCTATTAGGATGTAACTACCTCAAGAGATAAGACCTTGTCCCATGAGAAGAGGAACCATCTCCCAACCATTCATGCTATATAAACCTCGATTTCTCCAAGCACAAGCTAGTGTGGAAGGGTTAATGTGGGTGTGCTAGTGTTAATTAAGTCTGGAATAATCAACAATTTATTCATAGTTATAGCTCTCTAGTTGTGTGTGAGGGATAAGTTTGAATTTGGTTTAGTATGAACAATAAAGGGAAGAGCCTTAAAACTATCATTGTTGAGGCCATCATGGAATGCTAACGGACGTGTTTGGGAACCCAAATTTGTCAGAGGAGAACAACAACATCAAGACAATGATTGTAATCTCTTCTTGATTTAATATATATGAAACTATCGATTGATTTCCTACATAATGTGTCATCTCACATGTTTATGAATTAATGCTTCTTGACTTGTTAAGTAGGTTGAATTACAATTTGTCTATTTCATGATTGTTGTTTGCTGTTGTTTACCTGCTTCAGGTGTTCGAAGAAGGAAATGGGAGATAGCCGGAGTGAGAAAGTAAGGTCATCACCAAACGGGATAAGCATACTAAGAGGTAAGCCCTCTTAATTGGTTCTAACCTAAGGAAATATTCCATAGAATGCCTTATTAGTGGCTAGACCTGCTATCGGGCTAGAGGAATTGTTTGTGTCCGCACTTAGAATTTTACTTCACCACACCCGCCTACTGCCATCTCTTTGGTTACTGCAAAGCAACGTAGTTAACTAATTTCAAAAACCAAGAATTTTTTTTCCTGATGATATACCCTCAAGGAAAGAAGAAGACAGTGGCCACGACCTCGAGACAAGGACCCTCCACACGACAACAACAGATGGACAAGGTCATGGAGGAGTACGAGGACATCTTCACTTCCCCACATATCGGTGCCTCTACACTGTCAGGTCAAGCACTCCATCGATCTGACCCCAGGTGCGTCATTGACCAATGGACCAATCTATCGATGCTCTGTTCTGGAGAACAATGAAATCAAGAGGCAAATTCAGGAGCTGCTATAGAAAGGTCACATTTAGCCAAGTTCATCACCCTGTGGGAGCCCCATCATGTTGTTACAGAAGGATGGGACTTGGAGACTCTGTATTGACTATTGGGCACTCTACAAGATCACTGTTCGGAATAGGTACCCGATCTAATGGATTGATGACCTTCTGGACTAACTCACAGGAGAAAAATATTTCAGCAAGATTGACTTGAAGTTTGGATATCATTAGGCATCAATTGAACCATCTGATGAGTGGAAGACTGGCTTCAAAGCCAAGGAGGGCCTCTTCAAATGGTTGCTTATGCCTTTCAGGATGACGAATTCTCCTGCAACCTTCATGAGTCTCATGGATGACATCCTACGACCATTCACCAACTCATTTGTAGTGGTATACTTGGATGACTGATGAGCGCCAGTATTGCAGCAAGGATGCTACAACTCTTGGGCTACTAGCTTTACTTGTCAACCTGGTGTTCAAACAAACTTGGAGGTGACAGTGCTATATGCAGAAGTAAAAGTGACGGTCCTACCTATTGTCACTGTTCACCTGGCGAGAGACCACAGGGGTTCCAAGCCAGACTTCTATAGGGACTGAAGAAGATTAATTCTTTGATGGAAGAAGAGAAAATCTATTCTAAGAGAGCTACTCTACTGCATAAATGAAGAAAACAACATGTAATGCTAAATCACATTGTTAGGTACCTATACCAATAGGTGTCATTTTTCATGATTGACTATGGGAATGACAAATATGATCATCCTTTCCGTGCTGCAAAGGCTCCATATTTTCAAAGAAAAATAAATTAAAAAATTAAAAAATGTAAAGAGGGTATGCCCTAAAAGAAAAATCAAAGCTAAAAAAAAATGAATTGGTCAAGAAAAAGAAAATAAATGAACCCCAACCAAAAGACAATGAAAGTGTGCTAGTTCAAATGCCACTACTGTTCCATTTTTGAAGAATTTTACTATGTATATCTACTTGATCCTTATCATGGTTTATGAATGGCCAAACAACTCAATCTTGTCTAGTTCATGTTTCAATTTACTTGTATTAGAAATAGAAAATGAAGGTCTGCTCAAACAGCTTAAGCTTGACAGGAAAGTAGATAGGTAGAGAAGCAAAGGGTCTCAACTATTTAATTTGAGCCCTTGGAAGAGATAAGGGTAGATTTTGATAGGAGTGCAGCCAAAAGAAAAGTGGAAAATCAGGGTTTTCTAGTTTAAGTGCACCCATTGAAAATGAAGAAAAAATGTTAGAAATCATAGGATGGTAAGCAGATTGAGGTTGCAAAAACAGGTCTATTAGTAGTGTTATCTTTCTTGAATATGATCTATCTCATGGATATCACAAGTGCCATGGCAAAAGTGTTGTGACAGATCAGATGTTTCATGTCTAACTCCCCCTCATTCCCCTCACAATAATCATTCACTAACTTCCACTCAAAGAGATTGGAATCTGCTCAAAAAATCTTAACTTCACTCCATTTCCATGAAAGTTTAAGTGAAACTATAGGTTTTGCTTAAAAGCTCAAAGCCACATTTCTTATGTAAAGTTTTATTTCTCTCTACACCCCCAAGCCTAGGTGATTCAATTTCATGAACCTAACGCTTCCCCTCATATTCAAATTAATCTTTTAACTTTATATATAACTCCTACCTATATTTTTTATCCCCTATTATACATAACACTATGTAAAAAACCCCAAAATAATTAAATATCCCTGCCCCGACAATTATAGCCATAACATTGTTGTTTCAGGATCATTGGTCCCCTAGGGCCAATAAGAACCCTCCACACGCCCGCTGGGATTTGTTTGACATTTGGTTAAACACATAACCAAAGCTGTCCGTCCAAACTATATGAAAACCCGTTAACCAAGATTTGTACCCCGCAGAGATTCAAAAAATATTAAAATAATGCACAGATTCTGAAGTTTAAACCTCCGCCACCTTAAAATCCCGTAAACCATCGGATCGGGCCCTCCCCATCCAATGGCTCTTGTCAATATCGGAGCCGCTCCGACGTCCGAACGTTAGCGCCAGATAGAAAGTGGTTTTCCCGCCGTACCCCGGGACGCGTGGCGCCAGCCCATTGCATCGGGCCCGTTCTGCCAGAAACTGCCATCTTACAAAAGGCAGTGCGATCAAACCACAAACCGCTTCCTATTCCCACTGCCCACGTCAGCGCCCACGTTACTTCCCACTCACCACTATTCCTCTGCCATGTCCACCACATCACCTGCCATGTCATCCTCCACGTCACCTTCCGTACTCTGCTACACGACAAAATTTACGTCATGCTGACGTCATCATAAAAAGCGCCAAAAAGCACGAAAAAACCCAAATTTTGTTAAAAAATCGTGAAAGTGATAGTTTTTTGTCTATATATATTCATTGGTTTGCGAAGACTGTGCATGAAAAACACGATGAATTCGCCACCAAATTTCTAGTCTTCCACCCAGAGGAGTTCACTTCACAAACTCGGCCCCTCAGCTCACTCCTCAACCTGCATTTTCACCTGGCGCCCATAGAACAGGTATTTACGCAAAACTCACTGATAAGCCCTGTTTTCCGAGTTTCTCTGCTAAATTCACCCGAATAGTTAGAATTCTAGTTGAATTGCGCTGTTGTCTGTACATCTCTGCACTGTAAATCTCTGTTTTACCCATTTTTTCAAGAAATCTTGTGAATTATGTGCTCCTCTGCAAATTGTCCATTAAAACTAAAATTCAAACCCATAACCTAGCTAAGAACATATAAGATAGTTACAAGAAGATGCTAACAATGTATATGTCCCTACTACCAACATTAAAATTGTGAAGTGTTTAAAATCCATTAATAAAACATCTTTCCAAACTTGAATATCAACCTCAAGGTGTTGTTGCAATTTTTCAACCTCGCTAGAATGATAAATGTGGACTATGTTCTTAGAAAATGTCACTCCTGTAACTCATGTCAGGTTAATTAATATTAACTTTCATAAAAATAAAATGATGGATAAATATTGAGACACCTAACTACAAGATCAAGTAGCCAAATGTACATACCAACCCATACCCATGAATTGGATTCTTTTGAAAGGAATGCCTAAACAAATATAATAGAAAATGTCTATAAATGATCCAAAACTATATGTTCCTGAGAAAGTTATAGGAAACTTCACCCAAATTACTTGCTACCTTAAAGTTTTAAACTATATTTTGTTGATCTTCAGCTTACAAAAAACTTCACCCAAATTACTTTCTCTTTAAAAATATATTTATGCCTGCATAGACATTTCGAGCTTTTATAAATCGAAAATTCTGAATGCTTTATGAACTAATTTTTCACTTGATACCACTTCCCAAATTGAAATATCACCAAAGTCTATTCCAAGTGAAAAATATTCATGCAAGTGATTATGTTCAGAAGTTATTTCATAGTTACAAAGCATTTAAGAGAAACTGTAGATATAGAAATTCGGTTGAGGACCCCAATAGAGTATAGACTTCTCATAATTGAAAGTGAATATTACCTAATAAATTTGAATGATTCAAAGGATGGAAATCTATGCTTATTGTTAGGCCTTTATTAATATTTGTTGTGGACTACTCAAATCCCTGCACATCATTTTGTAAAAATACCTTGCGATTGCTTGTTCTGAAGAAATTTAGAAAATTTGAAACTTCTTTGAATATTTATAAATACAGGAGTTGAAGAAATAACTTCTTTAATTTTATTATATTTTGAGAAACCATCCAACATTGAAATAATTCAAGGCCTGGTTGTCCTTTGAATAAATACCCCTTGTTGGGTAAAGGATCATTGTCCTTCAACGATAGTTCATTCAAATTATTGAATTTGACACATATTTTAATGTCACTATTCGTCTTCCTTATAGAGACTGAATTTTCCACCTAGGTTGAATACCTTGTAGGAGAAATGATTTTTGCCTCGAGCATTTTCTACAACTCCTTCTAAATTATAGGTGTCAATTTTAAATTCATATGCCTTAGTTTTTGTCTAAATGGGTTGGCATCCTCCTTCAATGGGATATTATGTTGAATAATATCATCGTTGTATGCATTTAAATAATCATAAATATAGGCAAAGAATCTTTATACTTGTCGATAAGTTTTTCAATTGGATTTCTCTCCTCATGCAAACAACCCTTTCCAAGCTTGATAATTGTGGGGGTTACTTTGAATCCCAAATTGATTTCAATCACCACTTAATTATTGCTGGCATCTTTTTCTTTCTTATACAATATAACATTAATAAAAAATATTCTCTAATGGGACAAGGCCATTGGGATACTTTTTCTCCTAAAACTACCTAACCTTAGTTTCATTTCTATCTTCCCATATCCAATTCATCTCATAGTTAGAAAACTCCTACAAAATATTAAGGAACCTCACAATTTGAGTATCATAATGAAAAACTACCAATGCTAAAAACTATCGAGAACTAAAGGTTGAAGAAAAACTCCATCCTATTATTGTTGTCAACTATTTCATCACAAGTATACATACCAGAGGCCAAGCTAGTCCATGCTCATATTGTTCAGACTGCTTTCAAGGAAAACACTTCCTTAGATATGAAACTAGTTATCACGCATGCTAAGAGTAACAATTTAGTTGATGCCCTCCTACTATTGAAGGAAGCTTCCAATAGAGATATGGTTCCATGATCAAGTTTGATAATGACCTAGGCTAGCATGGACATAGTGACAAGACCTTGACTCTGTATCATGAGATGTGAGAATCAAACATTTCCCTAAATCAATTCACTTTTTCTAGTGTTCTCCAAGCATGTGTTTGCTTGGTTACTTTCAAACACGGCAAGAAAGTTCATAAAAAATGATCCAAAGTGGGTTTGAATCCAACATATTCTTAGGGTTTAGCATCATATGCATTTATGTTAATGTGGAAGATTTAAGGATTCATGCCATGTGTTTTACAAAATGCCTCAAGAAGATGTTCTCTCATGGAATACAATGATTGCAGTTTATGCGAGATAGGGGATTTTCTAGGAGGCTTGAACCTATTTCACTAGATGCAACAAATAGTTATCCAACCAACCAAATTTACCTTTATAATGGAAAGCAAATGGCAGACAGGTTCATGCAGACATAATGAAAATTGGGTTACACTGTGACATGTTTGTGGGGAGTGCTCTTGTATACATGTATGCCAAGTGGTATCGTAGAGGATACTATAAAGAAAAGGAACATATATTATGCAGCCTTAGCCGTTAATACCCACATTATGCAAACAAAAATTGCATGTCTACTATGTATCTATCATGTACATGTCCCAGGAATTACATGTATTCCATACTTGGGGAAAATTTATCTTAGATCAAGGTTTTACCCAGCAGAAAAATAACATTTAATGAAAACTCACTTTATCGAAGGTTAAGTCCTTAAGCGGAAATATTTCAGCTAACTACGCCAAGTTTAGACTTGGTTATTTTTCACTTTTGCGCATATTAACCATACCCTCTTAACTATGGTCTTAGATTAACCCAACTTTAACTCTGGTCGCAACGATCCTCTTCTTCAAAGTTTTTTAAATAAGGAGCCGAAGCTTCTAGCTCTATAAGCTTCATAACGGAAGTTTCGTAAATGGTTGGGAGAGATGGAGTCGAGGATGTCAGTTTGGGCTCCTTTCCCCTATTAGGATGTAACTACCTCAAGAGATAAGACCTTGTCCCATGAGAAGAGGAACCATCTCCCATCCATTCATGCTATATAAACCTCGATTTCTCCAGGCACAAGCTAGTGTGGAAGGGTTAATGTGGGTGTGCTAGTGTTAATTAAGTCTGGAATAATCAACAAGCTATTCATAGTTATAGATCTCTAGTTGTGTGTGAGGGATAAGTTTGAATTTGGTTTAGTATGAAGAATAAAGGGAAGAGCCTTAAAACTATCATTGTTGAGGCCATCATGGAATGCTAACGGAAGTGTTTTGGAACCCAGATTTGTCGGAGGAGAACAACAACATCAAGGAAATGGTTGTAATCTCTTCTTGATTTAATATATATGAAACTATCGATTGATTTCCTACATAATGTGTCATCTCACATGTTTATTAATTAATTCTTCTTGACTTTTTAAGTAGGTTGAATTACAATTTGTCTATTTCACGATTGTTGTTTGTTGTTGTTTACCTGCTTCAGGTGTTCGAAGAAGGAAATGGGAGATAGCCGGAGTGAGAAAGTAAGGTCATCACCAAATGGGATAAGCATACTAAGAGGTAGGCCATATTAATTGGTTCTAACCTAAGGAAATATTCCATAGAATGTCTTAATAGTGGCTAGACCTGCTATCGGGCTAGAGGAATTGTTTGTGTCCGCACTTAGAATTTTACTTCACCACACCTGCCTACCGCCATCTCTTTGGTTACTGTAAAGCAATGTAGTTAACTAATTTCAAAAACCAAGAATTTTTTTTCCTGATGATATGCCCTCAAGGAAAGAAGAAGACAGTGGCCACGACCTCGAGACAAGGACCCTCCACACGACAACAACAGATGGACAAGGTCATGGAGGAGTATGAAGACATCTTCACTTCCCCCCATATCGGTGCCTCTACACTGTGAGGTCAATCACTCCATCGATCTCACCCCGGGTGCGTCATTAACCAATGGACCAATCTATCGATGCTCTGTTCTCGAGAACAATGAAATCAAGAGGCAAATTCAGGAGCTGCTATAGAAAGGTCACATTTAGCCAAGTTCATCACCCTGTGGGAGCCCGATCATGTTGTTACAGAAGGATGGGAATTGGAGACTCTGTATTGACTATTGGGCACTGAACAAGATCACTGTTCGGAATAGGTACCCGATCTAATGGATTGATGACCTTCTGGACCAACTCATAGGAGAAAAATATTTCAGCAAGATTGACTTGAAGTTTGGATATCATTGGGCATCAATTGAACCATCTGATGTGTGGAAGACTGGCTTCAAAGCCAAGGAGGGCCTTTTCAAATGGTTGCTTATGCCTTTTAGGATGACGAATTCTCCTGCAACCTTCGTGAGTCTCATGGATGACATCCTACGACCATTCACCAACTCATTTGTAGTGGTATACTTGGATGACTGATGAGCGCCAGTATTGCAGCAAGGATGCTACAACTCTTGGGCTACTAGCTTTACTTATCAACCCGGTGTTCAAACAAACTTGGAGGTGACAATGCTATATGCACAAGTAAAAGTGAAGGTCCTACCTATTGGCACTGTTCACCTGGCAAGAGACCCTAGGGGTTCCAATCCAGACTTCTATAGAGTCTAAAGAAGATTAATTCTTTGATGGAAGAAGAGAAAATCTATTCTAACAGAGCTAGTCTACTGCAGAAATGAAGAAAACAACATGTAATGCTAAATCACATTGTTAGGTTCCTATACCAATAGGTGTCATTTTTCATGATTGACTGTGGAAATGCCAAATATGATCATCCTTTCCATGTTGCAAAGGCTCCATATTTTCAAAGAAAAATAAATAAAAAAATTAAAAATGTAAAGAGGGTATGCCCTAAAAGAAAAATCAAAGGGAAAGAAGAATGAATTGGTCAAGAAAAAGAAAAGAAATGAACCCCAACCAAAAGACTAGGAAAGTGTGCTAGTTCAAATGCCACTACTGTTCCATTTTTGAAGAATTTTACTATGTACAGCTACTTGATCCTTATCATGGTTTATGAATGGCCAAACAACTCAATCTTGGCTAGTTCATGTTTCAATTTACTTGTCTTAGATATAGAAAATGAAGGTCTGCTCAAACAGCTTAATCTTGATAGGAAAGTAGATAGGTAGAGAAGCAAAGGGTCTCAACTGTTTAATCTGAGCCCTTGGAAGAGATAAGGGTAGATTTAGATAGGAGGGCAGCCAAAAGAAAAGTGGAAAATCAGGATTTGCTAGTTTAAGTGCACCCATTGAAAATGAAGAAAAAATGTTAGGAATCATAGGATGGGTAAGTAGATTGAGGTTGCAGAAATAGGTCTATAAGTAGTGTTATATTTTTTGAATATGATCTATCTCATGGATATCACAAGTGCGATGGAAAAACTGTGGTGATAGTTCAGATGTTGCATGTCTAATTCCCCCTCATTCCCCTCACAATAATCATTCACTAATTTCCCCTCAAAGAGATTCGGATTTGCTCAAAAACTCTTAACTTCACTCCATTTCCATGAAAGTTTAAGTGAAACTATAGGTTTTGCTTAAAAGCTCAAAGCCACATTTCTTGTGTAAAGTTTTATTTCTCTCTACACCCCCAAGCCTAGGTGATTCAATTTCATGAACCTAGCGCTTCCCCTCATATTCATATTAACCTTCTAACTTTACTATATAACTCCTACCTATATTTTCCCTCCCCTATTATACATAACACTATGTAAAAAACCCCAAATTAATTAAATATCCATGCCCTGACAATTATAGCCATAACACTGTTGTTTCAGGATTATTGTGTCCCCCAGGGCCAATAAGAACCCTCCACGCGCCCGCCGGGATTTGTTTGACATTTGGTTAAACAAATAACCAAAGCTACCCACCCAAACTATATGAAAACCTGTTAACCAAGGTTTGTACCCCGCAGAGATTCAAAAAATATTAAAATAATATGCAGATTCTGAAGTTTAAACCTCCACCAGCTTAAAGTCCCATAAACCGTCGGATCGGGCCCTCCCCATCCAATGGCTCTTGTCAATATCGGAGCCGCTCTGACGTCCGAAATTTAGTGCCCGATAGGAAGCGGTTTTCCCGCCATACCCCGGGACACGTGGCGCCATCCCATCGCATCGGGCCCATTCTGCCAAAAACTGCCATCGTACAAAAGGTGGTGCGATGAAACCACAAACCGCTTCCTGTTCCCACCGCCCATGTCAGCGCCCACATCAGCGGTCACGTCACTTCCCACTCACCACTATTCCTCCACCATGTCCGCCACATCACCTGCCATGTCATCCTCTACATCACCTTCCGTACTCTGATACACGACAAAATTTACGTCATGCTGACATCATCATAAAAACGACAAAAAGCCCGAAAAAACCCAAATTTTGTTAAAAAATCGTGAAAGTGATAGTTTTTGTCTATATCTATAAGACTGTGCATGAAAAACACGATGAATTCCCCACCAAAGTTCCAATCTGCCACCCAGAGGAGTTCACTTCACAAATTCGGCCCCTCAGCTCACTCCTCAACCTGCATTTTCACCTGGCGCCCATAGAATAGGTATTTACCACAAACTCACCGATAAGCCCTATTTTCCGAGTTTCTCTGCTAAAATCACCCGAACAGTTAGAATTCTAGTTGAATTGCGCTGTTGCCTGTACATCTCTGCACTGCAAATCTCTGTTTTACCCATTTTTTCAAGAAATCTTGTGAATTATGTGCTCCTCTGCAAATTGTCAATTAAAACTGAAATTCGAACCCATAACCTAGCTAAGAACATATAAGATAGTTACAAGAAGATCCTAACAATGTATATGTCCTACTATGCTCTTGTGGGGTTAGCAAGTTCCAGGTTTTCACCTCTAGGATGCATTGTTATGCCATATGGGACACCTTTGTGTTCCTTCAAGCGAGCATGCGAAGATGAATTGGAAAGCACACTACAGTCGGGCTGCTAGGAATTTCGGGGTCAAGAAAACAGTGGCAGTACCGCAGAAGTATTTCTATTGGCCAAATATATGAATGCTTATAATATTTAATATATTGTTAAGGAGATTACCCCTTGACTAATTAGTGAAGTATTTAATATTGGATGAGAGAGTTGTAAGGCTGAAATTTTGGCTACCATGGGTTAAATTTGGTATGTGTATTATGTCAATGCAAAATTAGATTTCACACCTCTCTAGGAATCAACCAAAATCATTTATACATACCAATAAAAGGCATTCAATAGATGTTTAAAGCATTGGTTGGGATGAGTTCATTTTCATATCCATCCAAGGGTTTCTAAACTAGAGAAACGAGGGCATGTGTTTGATTTATGGGCTAACCATTGAAGAATTTCTACGAGGAGAGGAGTTGGTGGGAGTCCTTCTTATGGCAAGGCCCTGAACCTCTTCCTTTATTTCTTAAAGTATGCTCGAAATAAGTGATTATAGATATATGATACATATAATATTCAAACCATTCACAACACAACAATATTGAACATTTGCATGAGACATAACTTAATTTATTTTCAATATATTTTTGCTTTAAAAAAGGCAAGATATGCTACCATGATGCAATGCAATGATTCACCAACATTGGGCACCAAACAAATGACTTGGACCACGGATGTTATGTACGATGATAGTCATCAACTATAAGCTATGATTATTAGCCACTCTGACACCCCTCATTTATGGTCACTCATTGAACATGCTCATGAAACTTGAGATCACTAGACATGGTTAACACAATCTAGTATGGTGTGAGGGTCTTGCCTACAATGCAAGCTTTCTAACACTCTTTACAACAACATTGCTTCACGAAAGGAATTTGACATTGATTCATAATTTTTCATTTGTATATGAGAAAGAAACTAAATGTTACTTCTCCACTATCCAAGCTAATGCTCTTGATTACAAATTGAACAATCATTACAAATTGAACAATGTATCATGACATTGCCTTTCTCTCTTCATGTGAACTTGCTCAATTAGCATCTAGATACCTTGTGAGATAAAAATTAATGTATGTATTGTATTTGGTATTCTGTCAATTATTCATTTTTTATGTCCTAATATTGTGTTAATGGCCTTCCAATGCATGGTTAATCTTGAATTAAAATTCTGACATGGAAAATTCCAATTTTGAAATTTTGGCAATCAGAGGCACAATGCAAGGACAACGTGTATCCATCTTGGTGGACAGTGGGGAAACCAAATTTTTTACTGATGCACAGTTGGTGGAGTGTAGAGGCATTCATAGATTGATATATATCCTGAACAACATGGGCGAGAGAGGATGCCCATGCTTCACCTCAGTTGTCTTCTTGATTGTTGGTTCAATATGTTGAGGATATGGTTGATGGGAGAAATGTTGAGGATATGGTTGATGTCTTGATATTGAAGTCAAAATCCTTCCTTAACCCTTTAGCCAAAAAGGTGTCTCCTAAAGTATCTCCAATAATATCCTATGAAGAGTCATAACATTTAACTTGGAATCATGGCCCACCATGATCATCTAATAATTAATTGAAATAGAACTAAACCCCAATTTAGGGATTGGGTGGATCATATGGTGGGACTATTCTAGTGGGAACCCTAAATAAATGACTTGAAAACCCCTTGATTTTCTACCTTGATGTCATTCATCTCCCAAATTTCTTGTTGGCTACACAAGTCCTAGAAAACATGGCAAGGAAGATGAGAGGGAGTTGACAAGGACATTAGGTTGTCCTATAACATCATAAAGTGCATCCACATGGATGAACATGGAATGGGAATTAAGGTTATAAAGTAGACTAGAGTGTTAGAGAAATAAGGTGCATCAAAATATTTTTTGAGTGTCCCAAAGGGAAATATACAATTCTTATCTCCTCTAAAATACAATATACATTTATTGTGGTGATAGTAACCACAAGATTCTTAGAACTAGTGGTATAGTGCTTGGTTATGAATGAATATGTGGAAAATAAATCTAAAGCTTTCGACTTACTGGCATAAAATAGATCGTGGGGCCGAATCAAAATTTCAAGGGACATGTCAGGGATCTCCGGTAAAATGGGGCTAGCAGCCAAAGACTACCTTCCAAATAATTTAAGGACAGTAGGGAATATTTAGAGGAGCCCAACTCAAGAAACCATAAGTAAGAAAAAGGGGAAGCTATCTAACAAATATGGTAAGAGTAGGCATCAAAATCCCCATTCTTGAACGAAATGGTGGTTTACACAGGGCTCGTGAGATAATATGGGATGGAGGGTAGATTGGCATGGTCAAAAAATGAGAGAAGGGTTTTATCTACTAAAGGAATATGGGATGGAGGTTATGTCTAAGTTCAGGGAGAATTTTAGATTTTTTTACAAGGATGGAGGTGGATGTATCACAAAAAAGGAGCTTGGGACAGTAATGCATTCTTTGGGTCAAAACCCCAATGTATATTGGAAGTTGTCAAAATGTTTTGTATTCAATAATCCAGTCCTTAATACAATAAACCACAAACGAGTAGTTCTAATCTGCCTGTAAATGCAACATATTAAATACACCATTCCAAATTGATTTTACTAAGGAGAATCAAAGAAATAGATGAGTATGGTCATCCATCGCCTCCATACAGAGTAAACAACAACCAGACCCACTCTGTCCTTTACGACACAAGTTGTCCCATGCCAAGATGAAGCCAGAAAGATAGATTTATTGATATTCTTAGGTAGAGCAAAAATATGAAGCCAATATACAGAGATGCTCTGAAGGACTGCTCGAACTAGAGTCAAATTTCCTCCTAGGCAGAGCCACCTGTGTACCCATGATAAAAGTATACATTGGATTTTCTCTATAAGTCAGCTCCAATCCTTAATTCCATAACAATTAGGTTGGAGTATAAATCTAATATATTTAAAATCTGCATCGAGTGCAGTGGAGATAACACCAAAAATATGATAAATCTCCAGTACCAATGCACCATCTCGGTAAGAAGAAACCATATGAGATTTAATATTATTCATAAGGAGTCTAGAGACCAATCAAAAGAGGTCAATCTAACAAATAGTAACACATCATCGACAAAAATCAAAGGAGTAACTGTGACTTGTCTGCCTACACACTTGCAGCCAAAATTACATTTAATCCATATACCTCCACACCTGCAACCAAAATTACCGCCCTTGTGAATTTTGTGACTAATTCTTCCAAAATCCTCTCTTTTATCCTCAACGTATTCCTCTCGCAAAAGTTGTCATAGATAATTTCCCTCAACCATCCTTTTAGAAATTATGGTGTAGAGTTGCAACTACTCATGAAGTTTTAATCAAAATCATAGGACACAAACCTACTCTAATGCTCTCTGGAAGGTAATTCACAATTTAGAACAAAAGTTTCATACATGCAATAAGAAATAACACACATGCACACAAAATGTTTCCTAGGGAAAACAATATGCTAAAAACCCCAATGTATGCTTGCATTAATATGATCAATTGAAATGTATTGCAATTTATTTGCTCAACTGAGCACAACCTACAAGTGAATAACCTGTCTCTCTGCTCACTGAGAAGCTCTAACCCAAACTTAGTAAATTTCTACCTCTGCTTGAGCCCATATTTCCTTAAGTCTCCCAATCCATCTTCTCATAAGTCTCCCACTTCAATGGAGGAAATTCCAGAATGGCTAAAGAAGCCTATAATGAAGGTTCACTCCTCCATTCCGCAAGAGGATGTTACCATTGATAACTCAAGTATCGAATATGATATTCATCTCCACCATCCTCCATCATCTATAAGCCATGACTCTATTGAGTGATAAAAGGTGTATTTTTAACTCCTAATTATCTTCACATTAATTGTCAACCCAGGGATGATTTTTTATTTCAAGAGTGTACTCAGTTTGAGGTGGCTATTTACTCAAGAGTAATGTTTTGCAGTATAGTGCATAAAATGCAAAAGTAAATGAATGTTGGAAACAAAATCTAATCAGAACAGTAAGAAATTGAAATGTTTTGAACTAAATCATTCACTCAGACAATCATCAGTCGAGGACTCAGTAATTATAACTCTCTCCCCTGTAAATTGATGCAAATGAAAATCAATCATGGCAAGATCTCCAATCTGAGAATTTATATAGCTATAGTCAATGTTCTTTACAGTTGTTGATCTTTCAATCCACACTAAAGAAATTAACTAGAAATGATGAATCAATAATGCTTCTAACATAAATGGAATAAGCATACTCACTACAGTAATACTCAAAAGCAAAACCAAATACTTGTAGAAAAGAAATGAACAACAAAGCTTATTTAGTAGGAATGAACAACAAAGCTATTTCAATACAAATGAATAGCAATATGTAGTGAACATCAAAGTCTGAATATGAGCAACGCAGCTTTATATTTGAAATGAATAGCATAACAATATTAGTTGAAAAGGATAATAATCTCTGTTATGATGGAAATGAATGACCATGCGATTCAATCACAGCCTATGCAATAAAACAATTTCATAAAATGTTAGAACAACACCTTGTAAAAACATGAAACTATAAAGTAATGTGATTCAAACAAATAAGAATTAAATCACACCATCACACGACTAGAACTGTAAAGATATAATACAGAGCAGCAGCTTAATCCACCAGAGGCTGGGCCCTTAGCCACTAGCAAAATTAGACGAATGAACAAGAACCCTTTTACTTATTAATCATCAAACTTTGAAATCATTACAATAGAAAAAGACTTGAGAATTACAATGGTAATGCAACAATCCCCCTTTCCTCGTATCCTATCCTATTCTATCATGAATCATGAATCCTAAATTTTGAATCCCTTTCTCTGATCTCTATTTTCATTTAAATATAGAGAGAGCAGAGAGCAGTTACAACAGAGATGATTACAATATGATTCTCATTACAAAATTGGATTTCTCACAACAAATTGATAAACAAGATCATGTCTGAGATATCTTTCTATCAACATTCAACAGGAACAAGTCGAATTTGGCATTGCAACTGGCATAATTTGGAAAATGGCCACACAACGAATCTCAGAAAAACGTCTTCAGAGAACCTTCTATTTCTCTTAGTATAGACCGAATTTGGGAAAATGGACCATTAAAAACCTAATCTGGTCCGTTCTAGACAAAACCCATGTTTCATATTTTCCAAATTCTTTTCCATTTTCCCAAAACTTCCAATGCAGAATCATCCCTTCTTATTCCAACAAATTTTTGAGTTGGCACATTTAATGATGAGCTGGAGATCACATCTTCAATCTGGAAAATATCTTGGAGGCTAAAAATTGTGAGTAATGTTACAACCAATTTATTAATAAACTATCATTGATAAAATCATGCATAATTATCAATTTATTAAAAATAAAGGAGAATAAATAATATTTATCCATAAGAGCATAAATAATTATAAAATAGAATTATATGATAAATTATGATAAATGACGTGATAAAGAATGGTAGAAATAGGTGGAATAAGCTTTCAAAAGTGATAATAATAATGGCATATTAACGACCCAACACACCCCTAAACTGAATATATTACATGTCCTCATGCAACCCAAAGACAAAACCCATGTGTTAACCAAGCAATAAAAAATTGTTCATTTCAGCTCATGAAATGGATAGAAAAAATGAATTCTTCCTCAATTAATAAATCTTCAATTTTAGCAATCTTGATGAAGGCGTAACAATTTTTACATTGACGTTCAACTATATCTATATGAAGTTGCAGCAAAATATGATATAGGTAATAGTAAACTTCACTAACCAATTTCTGAAAAGCTACAAACCAGATTTTGTTGAAATGTTGCAAGTAAATTTATAATATCTTAATGTTTCTATGATCCAAAACTCAAATCATTTTAATGTATGGATCATGAGATATCGCTGTAGGTGATAGTGCATGATTTCTGAAATTTTACGAGCTAATTTAACTTGAAATTTTATGGCTTTGTGTATTTTAATGATACGTCTGTCTTTTCTAGAAATCACAAGAATTGAGTTCATAGTTTTAAAAATTGTTAGGCCCCTATACTACTAGTATAACCACATATTGTTATTAATACAACCCCCTTATTATATTAATGTACCCATGTACTGCCCATATTGTTACTATTGTGCCCCATAGAAGCCCACTATTGTTATTATTGTGCCCTTACATTATTCTCTCTCTGTTGCTCTGATTAGTTATGGACCCTTGGACTCCTATATATAGAAAGGAGTCTTTTCATTTGTTATCCATCCAAAGGAATTGTTCATTTTATGTAATGTAAAGGAGGTTGCCCCCTTGAAGAGGCTGAATTCTAAGGCATTGATATATCTTTTCTATCTTTTCTTGATTTGGTTTCATAACATTTGGTATTAGAGTTTTGGATTCTAGGGTTTGTTGCTCCAAACAGGTCATTGTGGAATTTTCGCTATAACTTTTTTTCTGTGATGTTTCAGAAGTCGCAAAAAAAAACCCATTTGAGAAGAAATCGCAATGAACCTTGCCTCCAAATTTCAGAGCGTTTCACACGATATTTGCAGAGATATAATTTGAGGAAGTTGGTCTTTTTGCAGACTCCTGAATTACATTCAAAACAGGTGACCTCGGGAAATCATCATAACTTTCTCTCTGGGGATCGGATTGAAATTTCGTAAGAAGCTACAGAAATAGGACGGACTGTAGTTTCTTGTATGCATGCTTCAGATCCAAATGTTGAAAAATTTACACGTGGAACTTCATACAAGTTTTCTCTTCTGGAAAGGTTTATAATCAAGTCATCTTGGGAGATTGTGCATAACTCTTTCTTGGAGAATCTAATTTGGATAAGACTAGTGGCACTGGAAGGAGGACACAGAGGGCTACTATAGGTACAATTTTAGAACTTAAATATCTGAAAGTACAGAGTTATAGTCGTTTCAAGATCGAGGTCCTAAAATCAAGAAAAAGCAAGATGAGGAAGTTTAATGGCAAGGATCCGGTAAATTGGATACTTCAGATGGAGCAATATTTTGATCTACATGGTGTACCACTGTTACAAAAGGTAAGTATTGCATCTTCATATTTAGAAACAGATCAATTTTTATGGTATAAATGGCTTTTTTCTCGTAAACAACTTGTTACGTGGTCAATTCTCACGGAGGAAATGATAGCACATTATGAAGATACAAAGAGCAACACCTTCTTTAGAGCAACACTACAAGAATTGGAAAGAGTAAAAGGGCTTTGTGACATATTGGAAAGTAAAATTATGGCAACAAGGAAGTCTACCCCTCACAAATATAAATATGGAAGTGTTGTTTCTCCTAGCCTTCCACAACCT